>JBBUKS010000002.1:10395154-10407614 GCA_038050645.1 Hedychium gardnerianum | reverse complement strand
CTAATCAAACTAAAAGCTAAAAATTAATGCTCCAAAATCTAGTTAGAAAACTATTAGCACAAAAAATATTTAAAAATCTACAATGACACATCAGAAAAATCACGAGTTTATAAAAGTTCCAAAACAAAATTATGAAAAAAGGAGAATTTTATGAAGAATTTTTTTTTTTTCAAAAGCTAGATGTGAAAATACCTTTGCGGAACGGGAGGACAAATTGAGAGAGTGGAGGAAAGAGATGTGAAAATCGAGTGGAGAGGGAAGATGGCGCAAAGTCGATAGAGATGAGAAGGGAGAAGATTTGGTTTTATCAAGTTAAAAATGAATATAGGAGATAATTTTGACAAATATATATAAAAAAAAGAAGATAAAGAATGGAATGGAATGGTGATTCCTTCGTATCTCCAAGGGAATCACTATTCCCATTAAATTAGGAATCAGGATTCCATAGGAATGGGGATTCCCATTTTTATGGAAACACCAAGTATTAGAATTAGAATGGGATTGGAAATGCCCATTCCAACAGGACCCAGCCAGTTCCCCGGTAATGAATAATTGATGGCATCTGCGATTAGTGTCTTGGCACCAACAGACTGGTCTAGTTCACCGGGATCCAACAGGACCCAGCCAGTTCTGAAACTAGCATGTGATGATACACCAACAACAATGGCGCCGTGATCTAAATTGTCACTTTTAAATCTAAAGAAAATTAAATTAATAAAAAAAAAAATCTTAATGACTAATTTAAAAAATAAAAATTATAGCAATCCTGAGTCTTTTGAGAGTCTAACAACATTAATTCCGTATTAAAATAAAGTCAAACTAAGATTTTCTTTTAAACAAAAAAAGAAGACTGTCGTACCACCTTTCTTCAGCCTTTTTGTTTCCAACTATGTTAATTCCAAGTTAAAAATGAAGGCAAATTAACCCAGAGTTTTTATCAAGGAATTCTTTTCCAAAGCCTCGAATCCATGTTCACACCAAAAAATATTTTTAAAAGATTTTTTTTTTAATTGACATCAGATATTCAGTGACTAATTCTAAATGACCGATCTAATTTTACAGAAAATTTTTATTTGTCATTAGAATAAATGAAGAAGCGTTCGTAACGGATGATCCATCAGTTCAGTATTCTTAGATCAATCGTTTATTAAGAAAAATTTATTTATTAATTTATTAAAAATTTTAAATCAATCATCTATTAAAAAAACTTCATTTGTTAATTCATTAAAATTAAAATTCAATTTTTATTCTTAGATGCCTAAGAACTGAGATGGCGATCGATACATATTTTATCGGCTGATAGTGGACGACAAGTTTAGATGACGACGAAAATGGAATTTCACGGGTTGAAGACACTTCAAGCCGGCAAATGCATTGGGCCCTAAAATCTTCGATGCACAGAATAGACAAATATGCATAATTCGAGAAATAGCCCCAAAAAAACACAAAAAAAAGTCAAGATCGCAATCAAAACAAGGATCTAATGAAATTTCAAGAATAGATTCCGAATTGACTACAACGTTGTTGTAGTCGTGGTATTTTCAGAATTTGCCATTTTATCGTCATTATCTTTTTTCTGTCATTTTAGGTCTGAATTTCAAATTTATAAACATTTATTCCATTTCTTTGATTTTCTTCCCTCTTATGTTAGTTTTATAAAAGACAATATTTAAACCCAAAAACTCGATCCCCGGACATCATCAATAAACCAGCCTAAAACTTGCAATAAGAATGCCTTCTGCAACAGAAATCAATCTTAAGATAAAAGGAACAATTTTCTGCTATAGTTATACACGGATAAACACAGCTAGAGAAATGCTGCAGCTTCTTTCAGCTGATATGCGAACCCTACTGAAGCCAAATTTGCATCAGGTTACGAAAAAGAAAAACTTTGATCGGCAATTAAAGACATTAAAGACTTGGGAATGGAAGAAAAAAGGAAACTTTGCTTCTTAGGAATCAGCTGCTTTTTCTGTAAGCTTGCCGTCAGGGGCTTTCAGAACGTTGCGGTCCATCAAAAGCTGAAGCTCAGGCTTTGCCAAATCTTGGATTGCAGAAACTGACGATTGTAGGAATGCATGTAGGATTTTGGAACTGTAAGAGGCCACCAGAAAATGCACATTGTCAGATAATCTATTAATGGATATCATATTCATGATCTTTTTTACCAAAACCATGAGCAATTTCTTACCTGTGACCTTGAGCCCAAATGTCGCACTTGCCCTCTAATGCCATTTTCCACAGAGTAGTGGCAAAACTAGGGGAATTGAGAACAAGTTTCCTGATCAGTCTGCTAGAGTGAAAGTTCTCGAAAACATGTTCCTCTTCTGTTTCATTTGTCTTGGACAACACAGCTAGAGAAGCTATCGCTTCGTGCAAGACATTTATTCTATCAGTAAAAGATTGCAAGATGCCATCGCTTCCACCAACAGCTAACTGCAACAGGGGATAGGTCCGACAAAAAATATATGCAAGTGGTCATCTCTGAGGATTAAGTCCATATAAGAAATCACCGAGGAGAAGCCCTTAGAGATTAAATTTAAAGTAATGTAGTTCAAAAAGAGAAATGGCAGGCCAAACCTCATAAACAACATCTTTGCCAAAGTTCGAACAGAGTAGCTCGCCAACATTATCAATACAAATTCCAAAGAGTCCCTGTAATAAAATCATCATATCTTCCTTAATTTTATTCAAAAAACATAAAGTGCATATTGCATACATTAAAACAGTAAATTTGATTTTGGACTCCCAACATCTACATTTTAAAAATACTAGAGATCTGTAAGGATGACTGAAAATCTAGAAAAAGAAAAAAGAGGTTCAAACATTAATTGACTGATACACGTATAATACTAGAAAATTTGTAAACTAATATTAATAACTAAATTTAAATTTTATTTCTCATAAAACAACCAGTCCTAGCGGACTAGAATGCTTTTACATCAATTTGGGAGGAAGCCGAAATAGAGTGGAAGAGGATTATCTATCCCTCCCTCCCTCCCCCCTTTCTACCCAAAGAAATGGAAGAAAATTCTTTTCTTACCCCATTTTCCCTAACCTCGCTTCTTTTTCCCCACCTTTTCTCCACAAGGAACACTGCTTCAGAGAACATATGACAATTTCAGAGAACTTACGCTTCTAAATATATGATTGATCCTCTAGATTACAGAGCCCACAACTTACTTCCATTATCTCTCCCTACATGAACATCATATATGTGATAGTGTTCAATCAACAGCCCACTGCATAATCTGATTATTCAATTCGTTTGGAATTTAAATTCTAATATCCAATAAATCAATGTAATCTACAAGTCATAGCTAAAGAAAAGTCAAGTATATTCATGCAGTATCAAAATATTCATTAGCAATATTATGTGCTTCAGTTTGTAAGAGCATAGCTTACAATAGATCTCCATAACTATGTGCCAATTTAAAATATTGAACAAGCATGAGACACCACTGCATATTATTTTGTAGTAATAATAAACTCAGGCTAATAAGAGGTAGAAAAGGAATAATTCCTTAAGAAAAATGTGTTGTATGCACATTGTACAAGCAGAATAGTATTTTATTTTCTCAAAAAAAAAAAGAATAGTGAGTTTTACCTCAGCAAGCCCACTCTCGACTAATAATTCATGTCTCCTACGAAATGAGTCCTTCTTGCTTCCAGTAGCAGACTGAACTATTCTACCTTCCTTTTCATTATTATCAGTCAAGAAGTTCTCCCCTTGCTCTACTGGAACTTGGTTTATTTTTGAGAGATCCTTTGTCTCATCCACCTGAAATGAATTTCAAGGGCTTAGATTTATTCCCAACTCTGGTGAAAAGCACAGAGTAGAATTATGTGCTTGCCTGTTCAAAGAGAGAAGCAACAGATAAATTCAGACAAACCAGGTCCTCAGGTGCAACATATAGTGAACTATGTGGATGAAGTAGCTGTAGTATCATTCGCCTTCCATTCTGGTAAGTGATAAAAAACCTTTTTTTTCATTAGTAGCAAGAAAACAGGTTTAGTTAAAACCACAAACGCTAACATAAGTGTTCCTGTGCAATGCATCAGCTTGTATAATGCAAAAGCAAATACCTTATCCAATACTAGCTCCTTCAGCATCGTTTGGAGTTCTTGAATCACAATCTGTAAGATGATCTCCAATTTTGTTAGAAATTGACAAGGTTTTATCGAATAAACTGAGGAACTACTAACCTTTGTTAGAAGCTTTGTGTCATCCACTACAGAAAGGGTGCAAACAAGCAACTGAAATAAAATACTGTAAAATCAGTATGAATGAAATGATGATGTCATATATTTTCTTTCGTCTTTGAAAAATCAATTACAACACATTAGATCTTATTATTACTAATGGGCCCTTGCAAACAAATCATACTAAACAGTTAAAACTATCTAAACTATTGTTAGACTAGGAGATCAAAAGATGACCAACTAAACAAACAAATCAAGTAAAAAAATATTTTCTTGTAATATGAAAATCTACTCAAAAGAACAAAAAAATCAAACTATCTAAAACCTTGATAGATGTTCATGCACCTCCAACAACTCTATACCGTTGAAATGAGAAAAATAATGAAAATTATTTAATAGATGCATCTAACTGATAATTAATATACACAAAGAAGCAGCAAGGGGAACAAAAGGAAAGCTGTGTTATTATGTAGAAAAATAATATTAACACCAAAAGGACACATAAATAATACAGTTACAGGAGCAAGAACATGATATAGTAATCAAACTTGGATAGCTTCATATGTTTCTAGAACTAAAGGGTTAAGAGAGCACTTACAAGACTTCCAAACTGATCAAGAGAAAGCTTTCTGATATGACCTTTCACGCCTTTGATAATTTTTTTCCTTTCCTGAGAGATTAACACAATTCAAACTCAAGGATAAGGTTTTGCAGAAGAAACATTTTTTCTGAGGTTAAAGCAATTATAATCTATATCCTAAGAAAATAACTAAGTTGCATCTTTACAAATGAAAGTGCCAAATAATCACCTACTAAAACAAGTAGTCAGGAGTGGTCATAATACTAGGTAATAGAAACAAAAAAAAACATAAAAAGGACAAACATACTCTTGTGCTATCAATCTAAATATATTGAAAATAGTTGTCACTAATAAGCACCTGAGCTGGCTGAGAGAAATGAATAAGCACACATAATCATAATGCACACCTTTGCAGTTGCATGCTTTACACAGATGATACAGATCTTTAGTCCATCTCTTGTTCGGACCATTCGTGCAAGAAGAGGCTCTTTTACATTTTTGCTTTTGCTTTTCCTCTTCTTCTGCATCTCTGGGGCTGAGATTTGAGGATTCTCCTCTTCAGTAGGTGAATCTTGCACAAGAAGGGGTAAAAGTTGTTGAATCACATCTGCAGCCGAGGACTTAAGAGGGAAACATATTAGATAAGATCTTAAGAGGAAACACATTAGACAAGATGAGTCTTATTAGCATGAATGTTAGAGTGAGAAAATCACCTTGTCGGCAATGGTAAAAAACTCGAGGATTGCTTTGTGTATAATTGAATGGTTGACAATCCCTTTCTCAATTAGTGTCTGAAGTACAGAATACATATGATGTACTACAGATGATTTTTGTAGTTGGAGCCTAGAAATTATATCCACCAATCTGAAATAAGACAGCACATAATAAGATCATCAAGATGAAAAAAAATAACAACAAAGTTATTCTGATGCATGGTTTGAAATTCCAATGTCATGCCAGACGGGCAGCCAAAGTGTACTACAATAAATTAGCAAAACTTTGACGTTGGCCAATTAGTATCGTACTGTGTTGGCCCATGTCAGCATGCATCAAAGCCAATTGAGATGAGCTAAAATGAAATTTAACTAATGCACGTAATTTTTTTTTGTAACTTGTTTTCCAAGATTCTAGTTTAATTCATTATCTAATTTTTATAGTCTTATTTTCAAAAGTAAACAAGTTAAGCAAAGAAAAAGAAAACAAAATTACTTAAAACCAAAATTAATGCTTACTCGAATTCTTCTCAACATGTGTTATACTAAAAATTACGCAAAACTCATTTTTATAATTGGTTTATATTTAAAGTAAAAAAAACTAAATTGAAGAAGATTGAATGCATAAATTCATTAAGGCACACTTTATCACATGTCAAGTGGAGTATCGCCACAGCATTTACTAAAATCTTTCAAATCAATTGACTATGTAGTTGTTAGTGTTATTTTTAGAAATAAATGCATGTCCAATTTATTTAAATTGGCTTGCCAAATTTTAATGCATGCCAAAATCCTGAGTGCCAACATGGTACAATGTCAAAACAGCACAGAAAATATAATATTTCTGACTCTTCATTTTAAAAAAATCTTCTCCAAGGTGGTCTTTTTCTCTTTGTTAACATTCCCCCATCTCCCCTTCTATATTTACTCTTCCACAGTAAAAACAATCCAATAACTGTTTTGTAGAATTTTTTAAAATAATGTTGCATTATCAGAATTGATGGTCAGAGAGAGAGAAGCAACAAACTGTTAGGAAAAATAAGATGCATATGGAAAAAGAACCTTTTGTACAACTTACCTGCCAGAATTTGTCAAGGTTAGGTCCTTAAATAACTGAAGCTCAGTAGAGTACATCTCCACCAAAAGGCTTTGTTTCTGAGACCCACTTGCCAAATGGAACACATAGTCAATGACTGCAAAAAAGGAAAAAAAATAAATAAAATCGTGTTGAAAACACAGAACCAATCCTTTTTTATTTAAATCAAATGTGATTATGTAGATTCAAGCTAATGATCTCTTTTCAAAAGTACAGGAGATAAGTTGGGCTTGGAGTCACCACTCATAGCAATATAAGATGGCCTATACTAATACAAATCTGAAATATTTAGATGATATAATTTATAACAATAATTCTTGCTCTTGCAGAATAATCACAATAGGCTTGCCTATAACCCATCTTCCTTGTTCAACAAATTAAAATTAGCATCAGAGATGCAAAAAAAACTGTATTGCATGAATTGTTTATATCATGCATACCTGCAGATCCAACTGAATGACGCAGAAGTGAGGTAACATGGCCGTGAAGAGAGGATATGAACCATTCTAATTGTTTTTTGCTAGCTGAGGTACAAAAGGAAGAAATTTAGTCAAAAGACTTGCATAAAAGAAGCATCTACTACCCATGAGTTAGGGAAAATACCATGTTCCAAAATTTTCTTTACTAAATGAACTGCATATTTTTTGCATGAAAGGGCAAGAAGATGAGGCCGAAGAGCATCGAAAATAGAATCCCTTTCTTCTTGCGTACAGTATTTGACACATGTCTGAGGAATAGTGAAAATCAATAAATGAACTAAATCCATGTAAACTAGAATGGAAAATGTATCACTAAACATGTCATTTGATGAAGAATTCTAGTCTGTCTAATATTTCGCTGAAGTAACACAGTGACAATATGAAACTGAAACACATGAAGATCAGCACTGGATGTTTATTTCATAATGGAATAATAGGTCCCATAGTAAAAAACTTGACTCACTTGGAGCACCCGTGCAAGAACATGCGAGCCAGCAATCTCCAAATATTTTCCATTCATCGTCCGTAGAGCTTGACTTACTAGCCTATCATATACACCAATATTATAGATAAACAAAATAGGGGGGAGATAACTCATTTGAGCACTTACTTGGATCGTTCTTCATTGCCAACATTGTAACGTCTCATTTTTTCCCACAAAGAAGCAAGCTCCTGCAACATACTTTAACTTCTTAGATAAAAATCTACCAAACAGCTTTGAATGTTCTGAAAATGTATGTATCACAATACATTGAAGAGGGAACAAAAGAAAATCATAAAATTGTGTGTAAAGTTCTTAAAATGACAATGTAGTATGACTATGAGAAAGAAATAAATGTCATCATATCAGCTTCAATGAACATATGAAACAACCAGGCAAAACAAAGAATAAAATGTTTGAACAAATTGCTTAATGTATTTATAACTTGTGCATGCAAGAACACAATAGAATGAAAAGTGGGATCAAGTCGACCCTGAATTTGGGCTCCTAAAGGCAAATGCATGGGATGGATTCTCTGAGATTGCTATAAACTTGGTGTTATAAGTGTTGGCCAACTAGATATTCAGATGAGTGATTTAACTACAAATAGCAACTCTTATCTCATCTTCATCTTTAGGTATTTGATGCACTAAACCAGGTAACAAAAAATTATTAGGTGGCATTTAGTGGATTGACATGTCATCTTGCAGAGTAATGTGATTACCTTGCAAGTAGATTAAGACAAAAATTGCATGTGCAAAATCTTTAGAAGTGTTTACATAGTTGTTCTTTGAAATTAGAAAAATTGCATATTTGCCATTACATAAGTCAATTTTATTTGTAATAATTACATTATGTACCCCCAAAAATAGATTTGTTATGATAACAATTTTTATTGACCATAATTAAGATATATGTTCTTAATTTCTAACCTCTGAATTTTATTTATGATGGTAATCATTTTTTCAATTAATATATTTTCTATCCAAAGTGGATCCTAAAAGAATATGTTAAAAGAACGTATAGCAATCCATTTTTTCCAAATACTCTGGTCAAATTCTATGTGATTTACCTTGAACCAAATGATTAATAGACTCTTGAGGAAGGAAATGCTGAAGCTATAGAGTATGTCAAAACAAAAAGAAAAAATAAGCGGTGTTTTTTTTTTCATAACATCAAAGAAATATATAGCTCTGAGAGATGCATTTAAGATGGTATGAATATCTACTTAGGCGATGTAAAATTATGATAAATACACACATTAAATGAGAAAGAGGAAGCCAAAGAAGACCGTTAGCAACGATAAAATAGGATAAAATTTCTTTAAATATAGATGATGATATAGTAGGAGATAGAGCTCAATAGGAGGATCCATATAGCCGACCCCACTTAGTAGATTAAGCTTGGTGGTTGTTGTTGTATCAAAGAAATGTATAGTGTATAGAGCAAAATACATGAACTTCTGATTTGGGAATTTTTCAATAAGAGAGCTATGACATGAAGCAGAATAATGGAAGAAGGAATTTTAAATAAAGGTATACAGGATGTAGTAAGGATTAGGGCTAAAGCGAGAGCAAAAGTGAGTAGAAAACAAGGGGGGAAAAATACGGGATAATTTTATCTTAAAATATATATTGATATGACCAAAATTGTGTTCATTCAGATTACCACCTCCACCCCCCCCCCCCCCCCAATGCCTTGACAAGATAGATTATCAAAGAAAACAAATATCTAGATTGCTAGTCACTAAATTTCTTGGTAGCTTGTGGATTATCTGATATGACACTTCCCTCGTGGAATTTTTCCTCCCATATATAACACAGGAAACAATATAGTAGCTGATTTTATAATAGTTGTTTGCCAAGGTTACCATGTTTGTTGTAGCATACTAAAACGGGTTTAAATGACATCAATAAAAATTGTATTGAATCAACATCAACCTATAGGGTACATGTGTCCAAACAACCCTGTACTTACTCTAAGAGAATCCTTGGTTTACAGCATCTACAACATGGTCTACTTTTTTCTCTTATCTAAGATTTGGGGGGACATAGTTGGATGTGCTCATTATCTTACTCGAGTCAAGTGGAAACCCCCTTCTTGTACAACAAATGAATAACTTCAACCCCAAACCAATTTGAACTTTTTCAAATTAAAAAAAAAAATGTATAACAGAGAATGTCCTGCATATAGGACTCCAAAAAATTAGCATATCAACCAAGCAGTATATTATCATAACATTACATAGACATGTGGATGAATTATATGCCAGAAGACATTTAGTAAACAAGATTCAAGATTCACTGTTTCCCAGTCAACAAAAGTTTGTCACAATCAAAATGTATTGATTCCTGGAACTAGGGTGCGAACAAGTGAAGTTAATGAGATATAAAGGGGTGGGTTAAGAACTTTAAAAAAAAACACCAAAATACTCAATTCTGTAAGTGGAACTAGTCGTTAATGATATTTTACACGAATAGGACACAATTGTGCAATCAAAATCGAACTTACTTTCTCAAGGTGGTAATTTGGCTTCCTCTTCTTTTTCCTTGCTTCTGACATTTCCTGAACAAGCAGACATACAAAAATGAAAATTTGGTAGGTTTTTATGGTCCTGCGTTCTTAGTGCCAATTAATAATGAAAAAAATATAGTCCCGTTCCTCCTCGTTATCATACTCAGTAAATTCAAGGGAATAAAACAACGACGATTGAACTCTCAGTGAACTTCGAATCCAGCTTACAAAAACTCAGGAGAAAATAAAATTTCTCAACAAATATCAGTATTATCAACATAATAATTCATCCTGAAAGCTAAACAGAATAAAAAAAGCTGCATGCAGAAACATCACAGGTGAACGGACCTTAGCAGCCAAACGCCGTTCTTTTGGAGTTTGAGGCTCCTTCGACTGAACAGAGGCCTTATTATCAGACTTGGGAGGCTTACTAGCTTTGAACCCCAGTTCCTTGGACTTCTTAGCATCCAGCAATTTGAGCTTCGCCGGCTTCGGAGCGGACTCCTTTGGCTTCTTCGACAAGGTCCCGACTCCTCCCTTAGCCACTGAGGCGTCGCGCTTCCTCTTCTTCGTGCCGCCGCGCTCCTTTCCGGCCGCCATGAGCGATGTTACGAGAAACAGAGGTTAGGGTTTTCGTCGTAGGTTTAATTTAAAACGCGACTTCAAGAAACCCGAATCAATTCCACCGCCCGAGAAGAAAATCCGAACCCGACAGTATTTGAAACTCAGGGTCACCGGCCAAACCGTTTAAATCTAAAATGAACAAATTATTTTTTTAACTGATCAAATTTTTTAATAAAAAATAAATAAATATTCAATAAAATATTAATTAATTGAATCAAATAATAAATTTTTTAACATCTGATTGATTTTTTTTTCGATCAAGTGATGATTTATAATCAAATTCAATAATTGAGTGATGATCGATGAAATTGGGCATGCTTGGTCTCTTTATATTAAATTTATAGTATTTTTTTTTATTAAAATCAATATTTGACATTATATTTATCTTTCTCTTATTCAATCTTATCGAATGGGTATAAGTTTGTAAATTTTCAAAAAATATAGGTCATCAGTAAATTTTAGTCAAAATCTATTAATCGACCTAAAGAATTTAAATTACACTTATTTCAAGTCCTATGAATTTTTTAAGTTACAAAGAATCCAAAAATACCCTTTATTACTTATTTCAGACTCCCCATATATGCTTCAGTATTATATTAACTTTTAGCTAGAACGCTTAGGTCTAGTTTCCTAGATACTAGGATCACGTTGGGCCTGATTTGCTATCAGACTATAACTAAATTGGTCATGATCTCTCCACATCATGTCTACGGGGGTTCTTTGATCAAAATCAAGATTTGACATCATATCGACATTCCTCTCACTCAATTTTATTAAATGGGTGCAAGTTTGTATAATCCAAATAGCCTAGATCCATAAGTAGATTTCAATCAAAATTTATTAATCGACGTAGAGAATTCATATTACATTCATTTTAGATCCTGTGAATTTTTGAGATTGCAAGAAATCTAAATATGTCTTTTATTATTGTTTACGGGCTTTCCTAGTAGTAGTCCAGAGGTTTTGTCTTGCAGAGATCATAACTTTAAACTCGGGATGAATTTTGGGACATTTCAGGAATAAAACAAATCTCATTCAGAGATCTATAATTTGTTACAAGATTAATCTATAATCGCCTAATTTCATACTCGAAAAATACCATTTAAGATCTTTTCGGAAGACTTTTTTCTCCCTGGTACTATTGGGGAAGTCCGAAAATAATAAAGGATGACACATTTGGACTGCTTGATACTTTATAAATTCATAGGATTTGAAATAGATATAATCAAAAAAATTTAGATCGATTAATGAATTTAGATCAAAATTTATTAATAGACTTAGGTTATTTAGATTTATGTGAATTTGCAACTATAAAAGAGTAGAATTTGGAAAAGATAGATTTGATTTCAAATTTTAGTTCTGATTTTAATAATTAAATCTCTATTTTTACTAAAGAATCTTTTCCTCCTTTGCTCTCACAAATACACAATTAGATTTATTTATTTATAGGAAATTTAAATCGATAAAATTTCATCCTTCAATCTTCAATCAGTTATATGCAAATCAATTCGTATGGATATTATGCCGTGGTAAAATATTAAAGTTTAAATTATAAATGAGATTAATATCTTTAAAAAAATTAACAAATGGCCCGTAAATTGAATCTCGCTTGCTGCTCTCCAACTTAGAACATCAATTTTTTTTTGACGTTTGCACCAACATAGACGGTTCGAGCAGGGCATCCAGATCCATAGTTACATGGCTAACAATGAAGCAATTCTACGTGATCGACAACAAGCACGAGCGTGTATGTCAAGTGCGGCTGCATAA
>JBBUKS010000002.1:10348838-10377191 GCA_038050645.1 Hedychium gardnerianum | reverse complement strand
TAGCAAAGGAAATACACCCAAGAGACAAAGAAAATAGCAATCTACAACTCAATACATGAAATAGAGAGAAGAGAATGCTTATCAATGCGATTGTCGGTGTCTTTGGGATGTTTCCTTGCTCTGGAGGTGGATGGATCATTGAGGTGACTCTTGGAATGTGGTTCTATGGTTTCCCACAAGGGGAGAACCCTTCCTCAAAGAGAGGGGTTGAGCCCCAAACCTAAGATGATTCAAAAGAAGGGTTTCTTGACCCTTTTATAGGTCCACACGTCCTTTGACCATGCGACACGGTCGTGCCTCTGAGGCACAACTGTGCTCCATGGGCACGACCCAACCATGGGAAACCCAAGGAAAACTACACAGTCGTGCTCCATGGGCACGACCCAACCATGGGAAACATGCTAAAGCAAGGCATGACCATGCCTTTTGGCACGATCGAACCATGAGTCTTACTGAAATGCCTTCGGTTCGACAGAAAAGCACTCGGTCATGCCTTTGAGGCATGGCCTGGCCGTGGGTCTTGTTGGAAATGCTGGAGATGGTGCTGAGAAACACATGGTCATGCTTGGATGACACGACCAAGCCATGGGGCTTGTCTTGATAGACACGGTCGTGCCTGTGAGGCACGGTCGTGCCTAGGAGGGGCACAATCATGCTTGCTGAGTTTTGCTCCCAAGCTTGCTCCAATGTCCATTTTGCTCCATTTCTGCTCCAAATCATGTCCTATCAATCAAAATACACAAAGAGCAGTTCTTCAAACCAAAAGAGTGAAAGTAACAAAATCACATAGAAATAGGGTGCACGAATGTAAATCATGCTCATGAAATGCAACAAGATATATACTAAATGATATTTGAAAACATGCATAATCTATACACATCACACCCCTGGACTTAAACTTTTGCTTGTCCACAAGCAAAACCTACAATCTATATTCATGTGTGTAAATGATGCATCATAATCCCTAGTGAATCAATCTAATCCTATCGTGTAGTTTCATTGATGAACATGATACAAAGTTGTCTGATTGTGGCATAAGTAGAAGTTCTCTGTGCTCAGTACAATAAGTGGCCTAACCTTTTCAAGCGTCAATCTCCAAGCCTAGTTAAGTCATCATCTAACCGTGTTCCTCATGCTTCCAACGATAGACACTTACCTATCACTCGCAAAGTTCATCCCTCTCAAACTACACAAGGTCTCAAAGGAATACTTGGTATCAAGAGAAACATAATAGTTATTTCTCAAGTAACTTAACTCGGTCTCAAAGGGGTAACTTATTAGCTTCCATACACGACAACTATTTTTATATCCTTTATTCTCCTTTTTTTTTTCAATATGCATATTTCCTTTTTCAACTCAATCTTTTT
This sequence comes from Hedychium gardnerianum, assembly GCA_038050645.1. Taxonomy (NCBI): domain Eukaryota; kingdom Viridiplantae; phylum Streptophyta; class Magnoliopsida; order Zingiberales; family Zingiberaceae; genus Hedychium; species Hedychium gardnerianum. Next base: position 10,375,824 of record JBBUKS010000002.1, on the reverse strand, counting down.
CTCTATTTTTTTTTGGGATACATATTTTTCTCAATGAGTTAACATTAATCGAGGTTATCTAGTAACCAAAATGTAATAGAGAAGCCACAAAGGAATACAAACATACTAGTCTGGTTTTATGAATCATAACTATTTTCGAAAGTGTCTACCATCAAAAGCAAGCATAGTGTAAAGAGATCTTTAAACTAGGCCAACACTCAAACTCTTCCAATAAAAATAGTGTTCACTTCATGCTATCTACATATAGGAGAAAATAGGCCACTAAACATACTAGCATGCTTTATCACAATAGCATGAATATTTAGAACAAGTGTGCAAGTATCTTACTATAAGGAACAAATAAATAATGACATGATATATGATGCAACTAGAAAATTTTATTATGCGAAAGGAAATATTGAAAAAAACTAACCGACAACCCAACATATATACATCCCCCAAACTTAAATCTTTCATTATCCCAATGAAAACCAAAATATATTATGAAGGATGTGGGAAAAAGAGGAAATTAGAGAGGTTACCAAGTGACGTGTATCAAGTGTATAAGTCATTCCACCATCGAAGTCACCCCTCTATTTTGTAGTCATACTCCTTCTCATCTTTGAATCCTACAGAAAGAAGAATAGATAAGAAAAATCAAGTAGAGGGATTGGGTTAGGGAAAATGGGAGAAAAGAGATAAAGGTAGGCTGCCCGAGATAAAGGGAGGCACGGTCATGCCAAATGGCACGACCTGCCCGTGGTGGGTATGGGTAAAGGAGGCACGACCATGCCAAAATGGCATGGTCTGCCCGTGGAGCTCACCTCTCGCGAGGCACGGCCTTCCCGTGAGCCATTGGTGCTTACCTCAAAGGAAGCACGACTCACCTCAAGAGAGGCACGGCCTGCCCGTGGTGGCCATGGGCGGCTCACCTTCCACGAGGTACAGCCCGCCCATGGTTGGCACGAGTGCCTGCTTTGAGAGAGAGGCACAATCATGCCAAAATAGCACAGCCTGCTCATGTCATCCTTTGTCAAATTTTGGAGAAAAGACACGATCATGCCTAAAAGGCACAACCTCATCATGGTAAGCACGACCAACATCAACTCAAGAGGCATGACCGTGCCTTTTGGGCATGGCATGCCTTCAATTTTTCTCCCAATCCTACCACGCCCGTAACGGCCATCACGGCCAAATCGTGGATGTTATTGACCTAAAATGAAACAAAACAAAAAGTTAAAACTATGAAGTAAAAGATGATCTTAAACAAAAATAAGAAAAAACTTGGGTTGTCTCCCAAGAAGTGCTTGTTTTGGGTCATTAGCTCGACCCCATTTGAGTTCCAATTGGGAGCACATGTTTTAAGGTAGTTGCACTCTCCTTATTAAGTTTTCCAATGAGGTTTCATCTAAACCTCGCTCGTGCCGGAGTAAGATACCTTCGGACCTTCTTGCCAATAGTTCTTGGTATTTCATCAAATATGCTCTCCTTCAAAGACTTGTCATGATATCATCCATGTGATTTTTGTGCAAAATACTTCCTGCCACCTACATGCTTGAAAAAGAATTGGTTAGTAGCTTTAGATATATCTAATAAAATCTTATCAATACCAATCTCTGAAGAGAGTAAATCGAACATGGATTTAGATGTGGGTAAGAAAGGCTCTGGCTCAGGTAGTGGTGCCACTAAAAGAGGTGATTCTTGGGACTTTACCTCCACTGCACAAATCCTTACACTTCCAATATCAACAAATTCAATTCCTGCAATATCCATAGTTTCAAGTGGTTGTGCGCCCAAAGGAAGTGATTCTTGGGTCATTACTTCCACAGTACAAGTCCCTACACTTCTATCCACAACATCATCATAAGCAGGACAAAATATATCAACATCAATATCAATAATAGGATTAACAACAACATCGATAGATACAACTAAATCTTCTTCTTCAATTGATGCCTTAGTGCCTTCATCCTCTTCGTCCTGGTTGTTTTGAGTTTCTGAAAAAAAAATCATCAAAGTTTCTGAATCTTTGAGATTTGGAGGCATTTGAATTAGAGTAGTGCTCTCCTTTGTTAAAGTCTCAATTTCATATTCCTCAAGCTCAACTTCATTATCTTCACCCATCCTAGATTCCTCCTAAGTTGAGAGTCGAGTTGACATTCTAGTACATAACGAGACTATTTCAATACTCTTAGCATTCATTTGCTTGATTTCCTCATGCATCTAAACTTGTGAGCTTTGGATACTTTCCACCATTTTCAATATTCTATCTAATTGGGTTGAAGATTGAACTTCCATAGTTTATCCATAATTGTCTTGTCCCTGATTATGGCTGATTTTTTTTTGAGAGTTCCTCCAACTAAAGTTATGAGTATGTTAATATGATAAGGCCATTACATCAAACTTTTTGTTGAGATTATCCAATGATGTTTCCAAATTGTATATCCTTATGTAGTTGTTGATTGTATGACCTATTTCTTCATAAGCCTTGCAATAATATTATTTCGTCCACTGATAGTAGTTGGAAAAGGCACCCCATTTTTCTCCATATGTTCTATGTAAATGGTCAAATAGTTTTGGGCAATTATCATTAACATGATCTGTTGCACAACAAATTTCATAATAAATATTAGTAGAATTCAAAACAGTAATTCGGCCGAACCTTTGAATTAGAGAATCTATCTTTGTGCTGAAGGAAAACATGTTCATCTAAAAGATAATTGTTAGAAAAGGATATACATGTAGTAGTAAAAATCTAGCATGAAAGAAAAAATGCAGAAAAAGAAAGAAGTCTAGATTAACTAAATTGCTTATCAAATAATGTTAATCGAAAACAGTCCTCGACAACAATGCCAAAATCTTGTTGTCTAAACCGCAAGTGCACGGTTAAGTCATCAAGTAATAAAAATATTAATCCATAGAAACTGTAGACTAAGCACTAATGAGTCCACAAAAAAAGTTATCTAAACAGTTGAGAATTGGTTGAAAGCTTGTGAACTAAAAGTTGAGAGAGAGAGAGAGAGAGGTCCAAGATGAGAGAGTGAGTGAGGTTGGTTGTCATGAAAGAAATGGTTTGGGGAAGGCGATCCTAAGACTTAGGTTTCATTATGATGCTAGTTGACGTACTATGGATTGTACTTTCCTTTACCCTCTATATTTATATATTTGTAGGGATTCTAATCAAATTATCGGTAGAAATCCACGTTGATCACATCGGAGTGCTTACGCCATTGTTCATTCAATGATATTAAGTAGAAGAGATAACATAGAAAGTCCAGTTCAAGGATTACCCTCTATTACTAAGGGCTCCCCGGGTATACAATCTAGATTACACAAGTCACATCCTAACTTTGAAATGGTAAAAACCCATTAAACTCTTGTTAGCTAATTCCTTATGGAGAATTGACCCCCATTTCAAGGCAATGACTTTGGAAAGTCCGATTAAAGAATTATCCTTTATCACTAAGGGGTCCCTGGGTACACAATCTAAAGCATCCCCTCTACATGGTCACAATCCTCCAGATCCACATGCATACACTTGACACACACATTAAATCAAGCATACACAAGGTATCACACAAATGGAACAAGTCATAAACACTTCATAGAATAAGGAAATTGGAAAATCCACAGTTTATACATCAACATAGAATCACATCACAAATACTCCATACATTTTAGAATCTAGGAAATCTACTCTATAGCGAAGAATATGTTGGTGTTGGAAACACTAGCTAATCAAAATGAGTTTTGATATTAACAAAGGCTCAAAGTTAAGATTTATTATGATTTAACAAGACTTAGTGTATAGGAAAGTCCTAATTAATGCTAGGCAAAGAAGTCATGGTTGAGTGGACTGGACAAAAAAGACCCGATCGTGTAAACTAGGCAAAGAAGACCTGGTTGTGTGGACTAGACACAAAAGTCCTAGTCAAGGTGACTGGGCAAAAGACTTAGCAAATCAAGGACGTCGGACAGAGTCCTAGGGGTCGAGGACACTCGGAAGGAAGCCCTAGGGGTTAAGGACATCAGGCAGAAGTCTAGACGAGTCAAGGACCGGACGTCTAGCGGGAAGTCCCAGAAGTCAAGATCGGATGTTAAGCAAAATTCTAAACAGGTCTGGAGGACTTGATGTTTGGCAATAGGTATACTCTCTTGAGAGGAGTATGTGAGGACATGTTCCCCATTGAGGGAAAAGTAGGCGTCGATCCGAACTAGGGTTTCACTGAAAATCTGAAAGTAAGGATTGGATAGTCCGAGACTGTTAAATAATCTTATTAAAAAATTTCTATATTTTCTGTGCTAATTCTATGATGTAGAAAAGTTAAAACCTAGAAAAGTTGATCCAGGCACTTGGAAGTGATCCAACCACTTGGAAGTGATCCAGGCGCCCTAAGCTGATTTAGGCTTCTCAAGGGTATTGAGGCACCTCAATCACCTTAGTGCGCTGTAGGATGAGGTAGCACCCTCTAGTTGGTCAACGCATGTCAGCGACTGAGGAACCTCAAAGGGATTGAAGCGCTTGGAAGCGGATAAGCTGCGACGAGTTTGGATCTAATCAGATTGACTCATGATTGAGGTGCTTGGAAGTGGATAAGCTACTACAAGTTCAGATCTAATAAGATCAACTCATGATTGAGGTACCTTAAAGAGAATAGAGGTGCCTGGATGAAGTTATTAAAGAAGGTCTTGAGTAGTAACTTCAGTACAACTGCTAATACGCAAAAATGATCTTCACACTCCTCCGAACTTTGACTATGACGCCAGAACATTGCTCCGACAACCAACGCCTAATATTCTACTCTAGTTGTTTTGGTATTAATTTATATTGTTGTCATTTCATATTTACTTGATCTTTGTAATCTTCGAGCCTATAGTGAATTGCCTAATGAAAGCACTCAAAGGGTGCGAGCCTTGGACTAGTAGTCCCCGGGCTATGAACCAAGTAAAAAAAGCAAACCTGTTAGCTTTGTTTTTTGTTCTTTTCTTTTTCCGTTGTTTTATCTCTTAACTTTACAAAAAACATGAAAAAGCCACGAGCGCTATTCACCCCCACCCCTCTAGCACTTTTTCGATCCTATAATTAGTATCAAAGCAAGGGTGCTCGGAATTGGTACAACCACCATTCAAGCATCTCTCATTTTTTTTTGTTTTTTGTTATTAATCAGAATCAGTGCTATCACTCCTTCTAATAAAGTTTTTTCGTTTGTATTTTTTTTTGCTTCTCGAAATTGGTGCAACACCACTCGAGTAATAATATCCTTTCTTTCTCCCGCACTACTAATCCTAGTCCATGTCTTAGTACATTCTAGTTTTGTTTTTGTCTGCAAGATTTTTTGTTCTAAATGGCCCATCAAAAAGGATATAACACAGCCTGACTGCCTCTTTTCTCTAACAAGGATTTCGGGTACTAAAAGGGTCAGATGAAGTTTCATCTGAAGACCTAGGTGGAGATGCGGATCGTGATCCAAACAGGATTCACAAATGGGACAACCCAAAAAATTGAAAGATCAAGATAGATGCTAAAGCAACTTACATCCTCCAATGTGGCCTAACAAAAGAGGAGCTCAACCGGGTCGAATCCTTCAAAAGCACCAAGGATCTTTGGGAGAAGCTAATCGAACTACACGAGGGAATGTTTAATACTAAGGCATGTAAACAAGACTTGATTTTAAATAAACAATACAATATAAAAATGCAGGAAGGAGAATCAGCAAGTCAACTTCATGCTCAAATCCAAGACCTCCTTAATGGACTCTACGCAATCGAACAACAAGCCAAAAATTGTGACATAATCAGGTATGCTTTGAAAGCATTTCTGAGAAACACCTTGTGTGTATCTATGGTAGATGCTTACAAAGTTTCAAGGGATCTTTCAAATATTAAATTAGATGAACTTTTTTTTTTAGAATTTGAATTACATGAACAATCTAATACTACTCTGACTGAGAAAGGTATCTCTTTGTTTGTAGGAAAGATCAAGATGAAGGAACTAAAGCACACGTCCTGAATTGAGCCTGAGTCCGAAGATGAATCAGATTCTCAAGACGATGATGAAATCACCGCCGAACTAGTTAACCTAGTTCAAAAATTATACAAGAAGAAGAAAGGTTTCTCCAAACACGAATTCAGGAAGGTGATCCAATCGAAGGGCACTTAATCAAGACTGAGCCAGACTCTGAAAAGTAAGTCTGAGGTAACATGCTAGGGATGTAACCAGAAAGGACACTTTAAGTAAGAGTATTCAAATATGAAAGACACTAAGAAACAAAGAAGAAAGAAGGCGCTCCAAGCAACCTGGGATGAATCATCATCGGAGGAATCAGACGAAGAAGAAAATGCTCCATTAAGCTTCCTTGTCCTACTGGCATGGGAATAAACGATCAACACCAAATCTGGATTCGAATCCAAAGTTGAATTCGAGAGAAGACACGAATCTGTATCCATTTCTGAAGGGCCAAACACCACTGTAAGTCCTGCTTTGGTAGATAAATTGTATGACTTAGTTTTGTATTTAACTCGTAAGTTAGCTAAGTCCAATGTTCAGGTTAGATTACTTCAAAAGGAGGTAAAAGCCCTTAAGGAAGAGACCAAGTCCTTTGACTGAGTCAGTTCAAAGTGGAACTTCAACTCAAGTTCAACAACTTGAGGAAGAAAATTCCACTTTAAAAATTCAAGTCAAAGAACTTGGAAATACGTTGGAACGATTCATTGCGGGTTTCAAGTATCTTGATATGATACTTGAAAAATAAAGAGTTGTATACAATCGATCGGGACTAGGTTACAAGGCTAAATATGCGAGTTAAATCTTATTTATCAATTGTAAATTGAAATCCTAAAAACCAACTCCAAGCATGGGTCCCTAGATTAAACTTGACTAATCAAGTTGGACCAAATCAATATTAGATCCCCCAAGGCTCAAATTCAGTACCTAGATAAGCCTTATCATGGTTATGATCCAAGGGGAGCCAATAGAAAAATTATGTTTATTATTAGATGAGTTTTGCTTGTTTGAATGATTTACTACTTTTTAATATGCATGCTTAGTTTATTTTTCTGCTTAAATTATAATGGCTAAAAGATTGATTGATTTTGACAACCTAGCATCGAAAAGGGTTGGGATGATAGTAAGCTAAGAAAACTCTATTGAGAGCATGTCTTGGTTGAATTATATATGTTCTACCTAGTGCAATCAACTTAGTGCATCTAACTGAAGCTATCCTAGTCAAACATGAGCTAGTTAGACCAAAACTTAGTATTAAGTTCTATGGGTTGATTGTTTTGGTGAAGCTTTGTCTTAGGCACGTGGTTACTTTAATAATATCCTTTTGATTCATCACATTCAGGAAGCTTATGCAAAAAATACCAACTTGTAGTACCCAAAGCTAAGTTTGAATCTAACACAAAATCAAACAACTCTTTTTAAAATTCAAACAAATTTTTAAACATCTCACCGCAACTATAAGTTCCTTTGTTTGAAAATCTAGAAAGGGGTGAGATGTTAAGAAAAATAAAATATAGGTTGATTAACCTAACTAAATTTAACTTAATTAAAATTCAAATAAAATTCAACTTAAATTATTTAAATTAATTAAATTCAACTTAACTAAAATTTAACTTACTTTATTTAAATTAATAAATTAAATTGATTAATCTAGTTAATTCATTCAATTCTTAATCAAATTTAAGTTAACTAACTTAATTTATTCAACATACTTAAGGCAATCAATCTAAGTAAATCTAATTAACAAATCATTTTAACTTAATTAACTAATCAAGATAATTTAGTTAAATTTAACTTAACAAACTTATCTAACTTAAATAAACTAGCTTAATTTAACGAATGTTAACTTAAGTCATAAAATCAATTTAATACAAATTAATTTAAACTAAAACTTAATGATTAAACCAACTTAATTAATAAATCCACATAATTAATCAAATTCAATTTAACTTAAATATGTTTAATCAATTTAATTAACTTGACCTAATTAATTAATTCAACGTAATTAACCAATTTAATAAATCTAAAGTTAATATAATTTATGTAATTAATCTAATTACTTAATCTAGTTAATTCATTTAACTTCATTAAAAAATTCAACTTAATTAACTTAATCTATTTAACTTAATTTAAAATTCAAATTAATTAACTTAATTTATTTAACATAATTAAATTTAAACTCAATTTAACTCAATTTTAACTTAATAAATTTAGTTTAAATTTAACTTAATTAATAAAATCTATTTAATCAAGATAAAATTAATAAATTTAAATTAGTTTTTTGTTTTTTGTTTTCTCTCTTTCTTTTTTATGCGTGTTTAAACAAATTGAGGCGTCTGTATTGAATACAAGCTCCCCACACCACTTCGTTAGAGGCGCTTAAAGTTAATTCAGGCGCCCCTAACTGGTTCCCGATGCGCCCACAGGTTTTGACCAGGCGCCCTTAGTTTTCCCCATTGAGACACTGGAACCGATCCAAGCACCCTAATAAGAGACACATTTCTAGGCGCCTATATAAATATAGGCACCTGGATTTCCCTATAAGAGGCGCCCAAGGCCTTTGATTTCAGTCGCCTCAAATCCCTTTTCTCCTTCGATTTCATCCCCGTTTTTGACCCTGATCCAAGTTTGATCAACCTAGTTCATCATATTCTTTATAGGTCTCCAAAAAGATAGGGTAATACTCGAAGCCCCCCGATTAATTTTTTCTACCCTGTTTTTTTAATATATTTATGTATTTAATATTAGTAGGATTAAGAGAAAGAACCCTAAGGCTGGTTCATCTAGTACTCTTAGCACGAACATTAGGTTTCCTATTGAGGAGCTTAGGAGTAGGTTTTTATCCATTACATTTAGACTATTACCTCCTAGGTCTATTGATAGGACATTTTATTCATGTTCATGCATGTCCATTATAGAGATAATTGAGTACTATCAGTTAGGTAACCTATTTTATTGTACGAGCTCGGTTAACACAGGATTGTGTGCCAAACTATACAATAACTTGGTTAAGGTTGATGACCTTACCTACCAGACTAGGGTTGCAAGTAGAGACATCATTTTGTCTCCTATTGTCATTAGGGACCATCTATGACTTAGACCATCCACATGTCTCTTTTTATGTTACCCTCCTAGGGACTTATCATTTGGTGATCCCTACTCCCATGTCACACTAGATGAGATGCACTCCTATTTTTTGGTGGGAGGAGAGGATACCTACTATGAGTCAGTTTCACTCCACTATACTTAAAGTACAGGACTATGTTCTTTATAGAGTTCTAGTGACCTGCATCTTACCTCTGACCACTAGAGATGTTGCCATGATGCGACCATTTCATTCATTTCTACTTTATACATTATGTCATAGTTTATATATAGGCCTTAGTTTGCACATCATTCATGCCATCATCTATTTAGCTAGCACCACTACTAGCAGGAGGGTTCATATGCTCTACAATCACATTTTAACCTCCCTTATAGTATCATTAGGGATACATGTCACCAGAGGTGATATCATACCCTTGAGTGAGTATGACATATTAGGTCAGAGGAATCTTTCCTTAGCAAACATACATATAGATGTTGATTGTATCATGTCTTGGAGGAGGATAGGTTGGCCTCATCTTGAGCCAGTTCCATATATGCACTTACCTAATATAGACCTTTGAGAGTTCTAATTGTCTCCACCTTCAGTTGGCCCTACCTTGAAGGATAGAGTCATTAGGATTGAGGGGACAATCACCCAATTTGAGGAGTCAGTCACCAGTCTTTGACAGGAGATGTAGACTCAGCACACTGAGTTAATGGATATGCTTAGGTCATGGAACATGGGATCTCCTTCATCACCCTCCGAGTAGACCATCATCTCTTATGTCTAGACATTGATATGTGTTTGTAGCTACATTGACTTGGTTTGACTAGATGTTGACTTTTTTACTTTAGTTGACTTTGACTTATTTGACTATCCCTAACTTGAGCTTGATTGTTAACCTATGCATTGATTCTGATAATTAACTTATAAAAATCAGTAGAATAGGATTTATAATTGGTTTTTAAAAATGTAACTCATTTTTTTTTCAAAATTCAAGTTTTTAAAAATTCTAGAGTATTTCTTTAATAATATTTTTATTATAAGTAAAAAAACCCATTTTTATTAGAGTTTTTCAAAAAATTTGACATAGCCTAGGACTGCCCTTAGAAATCATGAACCTATAGATTTAGGTAGCCAACATCTCACAAGCACACTAGGATTACCTTGCTCGTGTATTGAGACACTTAGAATGGTGTGAGATGCTTAGGGCTAAGCTTGGATTTTAGATTCTTACATTAGTACATCATTATAAATCTGAGCTAAAAATACCAACTCATATTAATCAAGTTAAGTGTTCCTTCTTAGTATACTACTAGCTAGAATTATACAATTAACTTGACTAACTTAATGAAAACTACTATTTTTGGCAGTTAGCTAGTAACAAAAGCCAGACATTTGAATAACGATAATTTCTTAGATGATTTATTTTTTATTAAAATAATACATGTTTGGACTATAAGGAAATCAACTTTGATTTGGGTACTTAAGTTTTTTTTCCTAAATTGGTTATTTATTTATTTTTTGCTCATTTTCTTAAGTTTTTTTTAATCATTGCTCACTACTTTAGTTGAATAATTTTGCCTTAAGAAAATTTTCAAATATTTCTTTTTGAAAAATACTTGAAAATTCTGAAATTTTTAACAATTGAAAATAATTTTTCTAATTGTTTTTTTACCTAGCAAAGTAGTTAAATATTTTTCAACTTGCTTTCAAAATATTTATCTATGATTGAAAAATGCTTGAAAATGTTTTGAAAATCTTTACTTATATAGATTTTTACAAATTTTTCAATATATACTTTTTCAAAATTTTGCATTTATTTTGAAAAATCATTGTGTATATTTTTCTTGGAAATATTTTTAATATATGTCAAAGGGGGATAAATAGGTTAAAAGTTAAAGTATTTTTTTGAAAATGTAAACTTTTCATAAAAAGTTAAAGTATTTTTGAAAATGTAATCTTTTCAAAATAAATTTTAACTTTCAAAAGTCTTTAAGAGGAGAGTGTTAAATTGAGGGGAGCATCTTGTAAACTCAAACTCCAATTTTAATTTGAAAAGTTTTGTTGTGATAAATTATTTTAAAAAATATTATATTTTACTTAACTTTGAACTAGGTTGTCATAAATCAAAAAGGAGGAGATTGTTTGTGCTAGAAGCACTAGCTAATCAAACATGAGTTTTGATATTGGCAAAGGTTCAAAGTTAAGATTTATTGTGGTTTAAAAAGCTTGACTAAGTGTGCATGAAAGTCCTAGTTAAGGGTAGGCAAAGAAGTCCTAATAGAGTAGATTGGGCAAAGAAGTCCTAGTCGTGTGAACCGGGCAAAAAAGACGTGGTCGTGTGGACCGGGCAAGGAAGTCCTGATCAAGGTGACTCGACATAAGACTTAGCAAATCGAGGACATTGGGAAGAAGTCCTAGGGGTCGAGAACACTAGGCGGGAAGCCTTGGGGGTTAAAGACACTAGGCAAAAGTCTAGACGGGTCAAGGACCGGACATCTAGCAGGAAGTCCCTGAAGTTAAGATCGTATGCTAAACAAAATTCCAAGCAGGTCTGGAGGACCAGATATTTTGCAATAGGTATACTCTCTTGAGAGGAGTAGGTGAGGACGCGTTCCCCATTGAGAGAATGGTAGGCATTGGTCTGACCTAGGGTTTCACTAAAAATCCGAAAGTCAGGACTAGATAGTCTGAGACTGACAAATAATCTTATTAAAATTATTCTATATTTTCTGTGCTAACTCTGTGATGTAGAAAAGTGAAAACCTAGGAAGCTGATATAAGCGCATGGAAGTGATCTAGGCGCCCTAAGATGATTCAGCCACCTCAAAGGTATTAAGGCACTTAAATCACCTCGGCGTGCGGCAAGATGAGGTGGCATCCTTTGGTTCGTCAGCGCACATCAGTGGCGAGGCACTTCAAAGGGATTGAGGCATTTGGAAGTAGATAAGTTGTGACGAGTTCGGATCTGATCAGATTGACTCATGATTGAAGCGCCTTAAAGAGAATAGAGGCGCTTGGATGAAGTTATAAAATAAGGTTTCAAAAAGTAGTTTAGGACAACTGCTAATACGCAAAAATGATATTCGCGCTACTCTAAACTTTGACTATGGTGTCGGAATGCTGCTCCGACAACCAATGCTAAATCTTCTACTCTAGTTGTTATCGATATTAATTTCTATTGTTGGCATTTCATATTTACTTGATCTTTGTAATCTTCGAGCCTATAGTGAATTTCCTAACGAAAGCACACAAAGGGTGCGAGCCTTGGACTAGCAGTCACCGAACTATGAACAAAATAAAAAAACAAACCTGTTAGCTTTGTTTTTTGTTCTTTTCTTTTCCCGCTATGTTATCTCTTAACTTTATGAAAAATGTGAAAAAGACTCGGTCGTGGGGTTTTTTGGAAATGCTAAGTGGAGCTTCTGAAGAGGCACGATTGTGCCTTGAGAATGGCTTGCCCATGGGAGCTTCTGTGACAACCGGCTCATGAAGCACAACCCTTCTTGGCTTGAGATGGCACAACGTGCCTTGAAGAGGCATGACCATGCTTGCTAGTTTTGCTCCCCAAGTTTGCTCCAATGTTCATTTTGCTCCATTTTAGCTCTAAATTGCATCCAGTAAATAAAAATGCAAAGGAAGCAGATCTCCAAATTAAAGGAGTAAAAGAATGACAATATAATGAAATAGGGTAGTGAAATACAAGTAGATGTGCAACAAACAATGCCTAAAAGCATATATAATCTATGCACATCATGCCTCTACTCGTATACACACCGAGTTATCCTCGAGGCGACTTCGCTAAGTCATGAGTTGTGTCTCCACTTTGGTACTAGCTAAAGGGAGGAGACAAAGCGATCCGAGAGAGGGATCACGTCTCCACTTGGTAAAGGGAGATGTTTCCTTTCTCCATAGGTGGAAGGATCATCAAGGTGGAAGAGCTCTAGGGTTTCTCTCTAAAGGGAGAATCCTTCCCTAAGGAGAGTGGCTGAACCCCAAACCAAAAGATGAGTCAAGTAAGGATTTGCTTGACCCTTTTATACTTCCCCCACAACTGTCCAAATCTGTCCCATTTGTTGGGCTCCTCCAAAATAGGTTTTTCATCCATTATATCACTTTATCTCGAATTGAGGTCTAAACCAAAGTTGTATCCCTTGAAGTTATCTTCAATTTTATAGTTGATTCGTCCAAAAACTCCAACCAAGTTGAAAGTTATGATGGTTCAAAATTTGGTCTACAAATCTGGGCAGAGCATGGGACACGGTCGTGCCTGAGAGGCACGACCATGCTTTTTAGTATGGCTAGATCATGGTATCTTCTATTGTACTATGAATAAAAGTTGTAGATCATTGAGTTATCTACATTTTGAAAGTTGATTTAGCTTGTTTCTCTAACCATGCGCAAAGTTATAACTATTTTACTTTTGGTTCGTAGTGCTATTTTGAATTCGACACGGTCATGCCAAGAAAAAAAATGGGGAAGGAGTGAATTTCACATGGTCATGTTTTTTAGAAAGGCATGGCCATGTGGGAGGATTTTGGCTCTGTTTTAACACTATTTTAGCCCTATTTTGCCCGAGGAACATGGTCGTGTCGCTGGACACGGCCAGAGCATGATACTAAGCTACTCTCTTTGTTGAAGCACGACCGTGCCTCTCTGGCATGACCCTGGCATGGGTTTTGCTAGAGCAGAGACATAGTCGTGCCTCTTAGGCACGACCTTGGCATGGGTTTTGCTAGAGTAGAGACATGGTTGTGCTTCTCAAGCATGACCCTTGCGTGGGTTTTGCTGGAGCAAAGACACGACCATGTCTAAGGAGACACGACCATGCCGTATGTTCTCATTGGGAAGTTGGTGTTCCTAGGAGACACGGTTGAGTCTCAATGAGACACAAACATGTCAGTTGTTAGAATGTCCTTTGCTACTCCAATATTCATTTTAGCTCCACTTTTGCTCCAAACACATCCTATCAATGAAAATAGAGAAAGAGCAGATCTCCGAACAACATAGAGTAAAAGTATGATAATATGATGAAATAGGGTGTGATAATGTAGATCATAATCAATGAATACAAGATGATATGCATCAAACAATGCATAAAAGTATATATAATCTATGCACATCACACCCCAAGACTTAAACCTAAGCTTGTCTTCAAGCAAAAATCTGCAATCTAGATTTATGTGGCAATGAGATGCATCATAATTCTTAGTGAGTCATGTTAGTACTTTCCTATAGTTCCATTGGTGAGCATGATACAAAGTTTGAGTTAGACTAAGTTAAAGTTCTCTGTGCTTAGTGTGATGAGTGATTTAACAATTCAAGTTTCAACTCCAAGCCTAGTCAATTTGTCATCTAATCTTGTTCCTTGTGCTTTCAGCCATCTTTTTCAACCTACACAAGGTCTCAAAGGATAGCTCGGATCAAGAGAAACATAATAATTATTTTTCTAGTAACCTAACTCCGTCTTAAAGGGGTAACTTATTGATGTCAACTCACGACAATTATTTTTTTATTCCCTTATTCAATCATGTTTTTTTTTTGCGCTTACAAGATGTAGCATTATGTAGCACTAGAATAAATAGAAGGGAATTTTGATTTTTCCAAATGAATTGACATGATCCGAGTTTCTCCAGTAACCAAAATATAGTTTAAAAATCATCTTAGAAACACAAGTACTAGTCCAATTTTATGAATCATGACTTTTTTTAGATGTATCTACTATTAAAGTCAAGCATAGTGTAAAGAGATCCTAAAACTAGGCAAATTCTCAAACATTTCAAAGAAAAATATAGCTCACTTCATGCTACTATGGATAGGAAAAATTAGATCACTAAGCATACTAGAATATAACTCACAACATATGAAAGTCTAGATACAAGCGTCCTAGAATTTTTGCAAGAAAATAAACCATGCTATAATATGAAGATGATGCTACTAGAAAAATTTATTATGCCAAAAGAAATATGACAAAAACTAACCTACAACCCAACATATAAACATACCCCCAAACTTAAATCTTTCATTGTCCCAATGAAAACAACTTAAAAATCTAAGTTGCAAGAGGTTTGAAGTGAGAGAAGTTACCAAGTGATGTGTGTGCAGTGTCTAAGGCATTTATCTAAACAAGTTTTTCCCTCCATCTAGTAGTTGCACTCCTCTTTATTTTTGAATCCTACAAAAAGAAGATTAGACGAGAAAAATTCAAGTAGGGGTTAGTTAAACTAAACACTATAAAATAAAAGAAAAATGAAAACGAAAACAAGAGAGAACTTGGGTTGTCTCCCAAGAAGCGTTTGTTTTTGGTAATTAGCTCGACCCCTTATTGCATTTATCTAAACCTCGCTCGTAGCAGGCTAAGATATTTTTGTATTTTCTTGATCAAGGCCCAAATTATGGAGAGAGCTATCATCATGGAATCCATATCATGAAGCACCGCTCCCTCATTCTTCTTCTCCTCAAATGTTCTTTCTAGAGGTTGGAGAAGGTTTAGTTGAAGCATCCAGTTCCAAATCTTATCAAAACCTACACACCCAAAGAAAGAGCACACCTCCCAACCGCATGCAAGATAAGAAAGAACTAGAACCAAATTAAGTCTAATTAAGCATGTATCAACAATTGAATCACATCCAACAAAATCCATTACAGGTACCTCTATCAGATTTTCCAAAGGATCACAAGAAATACTAGCTCCTGGTTTAGTAAGGATTTTGGCTCTAGTTCAGGTGGTGGTGCTTTTAAAGGTCGTGATTCTTGGGGCTTTACCTCTTCTATAAAAGTCCCTCTTCTTTGGTTATCAACCATTTCAATCCTTGCAACCTCCATATTGTCTAGTGTTTGTTTGATCAAAGGAAGTGATTCCTAGGGCTTTGCTTCCATAGCACAAGTTTCTGCACTTCTATCCACAACATCATAACAAGTGGTGAAGAGTACACTAATATCAACATCATCCACAGGGGAATCAATATCTTTATTGACAATCTTAAATTGATCATTCTCATCAGTCGTCATCAAAAAACTCTATATCACCATTAACAAATACAATCCCAGGAGGAAAATCTAAAAAACTGCAAGCCACTACATCATCATTAGAAACATCCATAATATTATCACCACTTGTAACCTCAGTAGCTACATCCTAAAATTTGCACTCCACCAACTCATCATCACAGGATTTGTTAAATTCTTAATAATTCATGGCTTTCACCAATCTTTGTGGGAAGGAGATTGGTGGTACACAGGTTTTACATGGATGCATTGGGCTAAGTTCATCTTCATTATTAGCTTGAGGCACATGAACCAATCATTGAAGAAATGGTATCAGTGGCTTATAAACCTTTGTCGGAATGGTGTATGAGTTGAGCATTTGTGGCTCTCTCTTGTCCTTTTCCTCTTGAACTCTTGAGAGTTATAACAATTCTTGTTTGGCATTCTCAATTTCATTCTTGGTTTGCACTTCTTGGATTTTCGAGGAAGATTCTGTTCAATTCTTTTTTGACCACTCTTAGTGGTTCAATGTCACTTGATCAATTAAAGCATATGCTTCATTCAAACTTTTATTCATCAAAGAACCTCCTATCGATGAATCCAATAATGTCTTGTTTGAGAAAGAAATCCACATATAGAATATATGCACTGTCAACCATTCTTCCAAACTATGATGAGGACACTGTCGCAATAAACACTTAAATATGTCCCATGCTTCAAATAATGATTCTCCATCTATTTGAGCAAATCTTGTGATTCTATTCCTCATTTATGTCGTCCTACCTAGAGGGAAAAAGTGATTCAGAAACTGTTGCTCCAGTTGTTCCCATCTTGTGATGCTTTGTGGAGGGAGAGAATACAACCAAGTTTTTGCTTTATCCTTAATACTAAAAGGAATGCCATCAACCGAATGACATTCGCTGAGACTCCTTCATAATTCATCATGTTGCAATATTCTTGAAATACCTCAAGGTGTAAATATGGGTTTTCTGAATTTTCTCCTCCAAATTTGTGAGCTTGTATCATGGAAATTAATATTGGGTTAAGTTGGAAGTTTGCAGCATTGATATAAGATTGCACAATGGGTGATCTTGCTCAAGCATATATGGGTGTGAAAAATTCTTTCAAAGGCTTGTTTTCCATTTCAAAGCTCAGTGTGTAATGTAAAAAAAATAGTAGATTTTTTGGAAATAATAAAAATCACCTACAAAATAAAATAATTAGAAAAACAAAAAAGCAAAAGTTAAATAGCAAGAAAGAAAATGCAGAATTAAAAATAAGAAAGAAAATACATAATTTATTAACAAAAAAAAAGTGGCTAGAGTAACGTTAATCGAAAATAGTCCCAAACAACAACACCAAAAACTTGTTACGCTTCCGCTAGTGCACGATTACATCATAAATAATAAAAATATTGATCCCACAAGGACTATTGATTAAGCACTAGAGAGTTCACAAAGTAAGTTATCTAGACAATCGAAGTTTTCTTGATGCCATGAACACAAGAGAGAAGGAGAGAGAGAGAGAGAGCAAGAGAGAAGGGATGAGCTTAGGGAGAAGGTTCTAGGATTTCAGTTTCATTATAATGCTAGTTAATGTCCCTAATACATATTCACTTCCTTACCCTCCATGTTTATGAACTTGTAGGGATTCTAACCAAATTACTGATACGACCCCGCGACAGTTACACTAGAGTGTTTATACCATTTGCACTTCAATGTTACTAAGTAGAAGAGGTAATATAGAAAGTCTGATTAAAGGGATATCCCTTGTCAATAGGGTCTCCCCGGTCATACAGTCTAAATTACACAGGTCATTTCCTAACATTGAATTAGTGCAAACCCATTAAACGCTAGTTAGATAATCCCTTATGAAGGATTGGTCCCCAATTCAAGGCAATGACTCTAGAAAGTCTAATTAAATGACTACCCTCTGTCACTAAGGGCTCCCCGGTCATACAATCCAAAATATCTCTTCTATATGGTGACAAATCATTCACATCCATATGCATTCACTACTTACACATTTCATCAAACACATATAAGGCACAACACATATAAAACAATTCATGAAAATATCATAGAATATGGAAATGGCACATACATAGTTCATACATCAATATCACATCATAATTACTCCTTACATCCTACATCTCAGAGATTACTCCATGAAAAAGGAATAACAAATCAAAAACACGAAATAGAGAATTCTTACAACCCAAAATTTGAGATACGAGGAGAAGAGATGCTTATCGAGGAGATTGTCGGCGTCTTTGGGATGTCTCCTTGCTCCGAAGGTGGATGAATCATCAAGGTGGATGGAGATGGAAGCTCTATGGTTTCCCTCTAAGGGAAGAACCCTTCCCCAAGGAGAGGAGATCAACCCCAAACCAAAGATGAGTTAAGCAAGGGTTTGCTGGACCCTTTTATACTTCTCCCAAAACTGCCAAGATCTGTCTAATTTGTTGTGCTATGCAAAAATAGGTTTTTCACCTACTAGACCACTTTATCTTAGGTTTAGGTTTAGGTTTGAATCAAAGTTGTAGATCTTTAAATTATATACATTTTGGAAGTTGAGTTAGCCCAAAACTCTAACCATGCACAAAGTTATGGCCATTTTACTTTTAGACTGCAGGCTTCCCAAAATTTGACATGTCCCAGAAAGCTCGCCACACGGCCATGCCTCATAGGCACAGCTCAACCATGGTGATGACGCTGAAGTGAGACACGGTCATGCCTTTTGGCATGGCCTGGCCGTGGGATACAAGCAAAAGCAAGGCACAGTCGAGCCATGTAAATCTCTGACCTTGGAACACGATCGTGCCTCTGGGCATGGCCCTAGCGTGAAGCCTGAGCTGCTCTCTTGTTGAAGAATGATCGTGCCTCTCAGGCACAACCCCGGCGTGTGTCTTGTGGAGTAGAGACACGACCGTATCTAAGGAGACACGATCGTGCCATGTGTTCTGGTTGGGCAGCTGGTGCTCTTGGGAGACACAGTCGTGTCTCAATGAGACACGACCATGTCACTCCTTTGCTACTCCAATGTTCATTTTAGCTCCATATTTACTCCAAACTCATCCTGTCATTGAAAATAGAGAAAGAGAAGATCTCCGAATAACATAGAGTGAAAGCATGATAGTATGATGAAATAGGATGTGATAATGTAGATCATAATCAGTAAAATACAAGTAGATGTACAATAAACAACACCTAAAAGCATATATAATATATGCACATAAAAATGCTAGAGAAACACGACCGTGCCTGTGAGGCACGACCTGCTTGGCTTAGACTGGCACGTCTATACCTGTAGGCACGACCATGCTTGCTGCTTGTCTTGGTGAGACACGGTGGTGCCTATAAGGCACGTCCATGCTTGCTAATTTTGCACTCCAAGCTTGCTCCAATGTTTGATTCACTTCATTTAAGCTCCAAAATGCGTCCTATCAAAGAAAATATGAAAAGAGCAGATCTCCGAACCAAAGGAGTAAAAGCATGACACAACAAATGAAATAGGGTGCAATAGTATAAATCATGCTCGGGAAATGCAAGTAGATGTACAATAAACAATGCCTAAAAACATATATAATCTACACACATCACACCTCCAGACTTAAACCTTTGCTTGTCCTCAAGAAAAACCTGCAATCAAGATTCTTGTGTGTAAATGATGCATTATAACCCCTAGTGAATCAATCTAATCCTATCGTGTAATTTCACTAATGAGCAGGATAAACAATTGTTTGAGTGCGACCTAAATAGAAGTTCTTCATTCTTAGTGCAATGAGTGACTTATCCTTTTCAAGTGTCAATCTCCAAGCTTAGTCAAGTCATCATCTAACTGTATTCCTCTTGCTTCCGGCAATAGACACTTACCTGCCACTTGCAAAGTTCATCCCTCTTAAACTACACAAGGTCTCAAAGGAATACTCGGTATCAAGAGAAATATAACAGTTATTGTCCCAGTAACCTAACTCGATCTTGAAGAGGTAACTTGTTAGTTTCCACTCAAGATAACTATTTTTTTATATTCTTTATAATCCTTATTATTTTTTTTAATGTGCATATTTCCTTTTTCAACTCAATATTTTCTTCCTTTTTTTGGGGGGATAAATATTTTTCCCAATAAGTTTATATGAATTGAGGTTATCTAGTAACTAAAATATAGTTGAGAGGTCATAAAGGAAAGCAAGCATACTAGTCCGGTTCTATGAATAATAATTATTTTCGGAAGTATCTACTATCAAAGTCAAGCATAGTGTGAAGAGATCCTTAAACTAGGCTAACACTCAAACTCTTCCAATAAAAACATTGCTCACTTCATGCTATCTATGGATAGGAGAAGATAGATCACTAAACATACTAGCATGCTTTATCATAACAACATGAATATCTAGAACAAGCATGTGAGTATCTTGCTATGAGGAACAAACAAATAATGACATGATATATGATGCAACCAGAAAATTTTATTATTCAAAAAGAAATATGACAAAAACTAATCAAAAACCCAACATATATACATCCCCCAAACTTAAATATTTCATTATCCCAATAAAAACCTAATATATTATGGAGTATGTGGGAAAAAGAGGAAGTTAGGGAGGTTACCAAGTGACATGGTGCATAAGTCATTCCATTACTAAAGGCATTCCTCTATTTGGTAATCTCACTCCTCCTTATCTTTGAATCCTGCAAAGAGAAGATTAGACAAGAAAAATTAAAGTAGGGGTTAGTTAAACTAAAAATTATGAAATAAATAAAAGAAAAAATGAAAGAAAGAAAGAACTTGGGTTGCCTCCCAATAAGCGCTTGTTTTTGGTCATTAGCCAGACCCTATTTTTGTTCCAATTGGGAGTGCATACTTTGAGTTAGTTGCACTCTCCTTATTAGGTTCTCCAATGAGGTAATCTCTAAATCTTGCTTGTGGAGGAGTAAGATATTTCAAAACCCACTTACCAAGGATTCTTAGTCTCTCAACAAATATGATGATCATCAAAGGTTTGTTATGAGGTCATCCATGTGATTCTTATGCAACATATTTCCTGCCACCAACATGCTCGGAAAAAAATTGGTTAATAACTTTAGATATATCAAATGAAATTTTACCATTACCAATCACCGAAGAGAGTTAATCATCGAACATGGTTGCATATGTAGATAAGTAAAGCTCTGGCTCAGGTGGTGGTGCCACCAAAAGAGGTGATTCTTGAGACTTTTCCTCTACTATACAAGTCTCTACACTTCCAACATTAACAAATTCTATTCCAGCAACATTCATACTATCAAATAATTACGTGACCAAAGAAGGCGATTCTTGAGACATTGCTTCCAATAGCATAAGTCTCTATACTTCCATTCACAACATCATCATAGGCATGATAAAATATACCATCATCAATATCTGCATCTTTGAGATTTGGAGGTATTTGAATTAGAGTAGTACACTCTCTTATCAAAGTCTCAGTTTCATACTCCTCAAGCTCATCTTCATTATCTTCACTCATCCTAGACTTCTCCCAAGATGAGAGTCGAGATGACATTCCAGCGCATAATGAGTTTATGTTAATGCACTTAGTATTTATTTACTTGATATACTCATGCATTTGAGCTTGTGAGGCTTGAAATTTTTCTACCATTTTCAATATTCTATCCATCTGGGATAAAGATTGAACTTCCATATCATGCCCATAGTTGCCTTATCCTTGATTGTGGCAAAAAAAAATTGGGGGGTTCCTCACAATGGGGTCATGAGTGTACGAATGTGATGCGGCCATTACATCTAACTTTCTGTTGAGATCATCCAATTGTGTTTCTAAATTGAGTATCCTAATGCAGTTGTCGATTGTGTGACCTATTTCTTCACAAGCTTCACAATAATATTGTCCTAACCACTGATAGAAGTTGGGGAAGACACCCTATTTTCTCCATGTATTCCATGTGAACGGTCAAATAGTATTAGACAATTATCATTCGTATGACCTGTTGCACCAAAAGTTTCACAAAAGATATTAATAGAAGTCACACCATTAATTTGGTCGAACCTTTGAATTAGAGCATCCATCTTTGCGCTCAAGGAGAACATATCCATCTGAAAGATAATAGTCAAAAAAGGATAGACATGTAATAGTAAAAATCCAAAAAGAAAGAAAAAATCAGAACAGAAAAAGTCTAGATTAACTAAATTTCTAATCAACTAATATTAATTGAAACAGTCCTCGGCAATGACACGAAAAACTTGTTTGTCTCACCACCAGTGCATGGTAGAGTCATTAAGTAATAAAATATCGATCCACAGGGATTGTTGATTAAGTGCTAGTCAAGTTCGCAAAGCAAGTTATCTAGACGATTGAAGTTTAGTTGAAAGCTTAAAAACTAGAGTGGGAGAGAGTGAGCTGAGAGCTAGAGAGAGATTTGAGATTTGAAAGAGAGAGAGAGATCACTGAGAGAGAGAGTGAGAGTGAGTTGGCTTAGGGAGATGATTCTAGGATTTAGGTTTCACTATGATGCTAGTTAATATCCTTAGTACATGTTCACCTCCTTATCCTCCATGTTTATGATTTTGTAGGGATTCTAACCAAATTACCTATATGAACTCGTGAAATTCACCTGGAGTGTTTACACTATTTCCTTCCAATGTTATTATGTAGAAGAGGTAATATATAAAGTCTTGCTAAAGGACTACCCTCTGTCAATAAGGGCTCCCCGGTCATATAGTTTAGATTACACAAGTCGCTTCCTAACATTGGAATAATGAAAATTCATTGACTATAGTTAGCTAATCCCTTATAGAGAATTGCCCCAAATTCAAGGTAATTACTCTAGAAAGTCCGGTTAAAGCACTACCTTCTGTCACTAAGGGCTCTCCGGGCATATAATCTAGAGTAATCTCCTCTACATAGTGACAATCCTTCACATCCACATGCATACACTTCACACACACATTACATCAAATACAAACAAGACATCACACACATGGAACAAGTCATAAATATTGGTGTAATTGACCTCAAGGGTTTCAATGTTTGTTTGAAAATATGTTTAATGAAGACTTAAGGTTGACCAGGGCAAGTAAGAAATTCAAGCAGTTCAAGGGTGACTGGATGCTTGGCAAGAGGAAAACCCTAAGAGAGTGAACCTTAGGTAATGAAAAGTCATGGAGGAGTGAATTCCAAGCAAGAGGAAAATCCTAAGGGAGTGAACCTTAGTTGGTGAAAAGTCCAAAAGTTTTGGAGGAGAGAACTTCAAGCAAGAGGAAAATCCGAAGGGAGTGTACCTTAGGTAGTAAAAAATCTTGGAGGAGTGAACTCCAAGCAAGTGTGACCGAAACTAAGTTTCCAATTTATATTACTATGCTTGATGTATCCCAATCGGGACTTAAGCACTAATCAGGTTTTGAACCAACTTGGAGATCAAAGCATAGATTAGACTAAGATTCAAGTCAAGTTTAGACTTGATCTTAGACATACATTTCATGTATAAATATTATATTTGTACTAATTATATTTTGCAGGATAAATATTATATATCTATACAACATTGTCTTGCAGGAACTGAGTGGTTTCGTCGATGGATAGGATGGTTCCGTCAATGAATCCAAAACTTGTTCCATCGATGGATCAAGGTGATTAGTGTTAGAACCGAAAGAATTTAAATATCTCCATAATGGTATGATATTGTCCACTTTGGGCCTAGACCCTCATGGTTTTACTCTTGGGCTCTATCCAAAATGTCTCATACCAATGGAGATATCTTTCCCTTCTAAGTCCATGATCTTTCTCATGTGTTTTCAATGTGGGACTTTGTTTGCAACCTTACAACCCCAACAATCCCCCCCCCCTCAAATGAAGGTCCACAAGGCCTCCCATCTGATCCTCTACCCACCAGGTCTTCCTGCCCCTCATTCCACTTGACCTACTAGGACTTCCTGCCTGGTGTCTGGTCCTCTTGATCAGGACATGAGAGCCCTTACTTCCTTTGTTCAAGATCAATTTTCTACTCACATGGCTTGATTAGATCATAGTTCTTGTGCACAATCGGTAGTTCAACCTTCTAATAGTCCAGACTCTTATACCAATTGTTAGGACCGAAGGAATTTAGATATCTTCACAATGGTATGATATTATCCACTTTGGGCCTAGGCTCTCATGGTTTTTCTCTTGGGCTCTACCCAAAAGGCCTCATACCAATGGAGATATCTTTCCCTTATAAGTCCATGATCCTTCTCATGTGTTTTCAATGCGGGACTTTGTTTGCAACCTTGCAACCTTGCTCTGAAAAGACTTAATAGTCTTTCTAAGCATTTCTTTTTTTATCTTTTCTTTAAATAATTTTTGGTTCTCATCAAGAAGGGAGAAACATCTACGAGCGTCCACTATACGATCAAGATGATTTCCATTACTGGAGGCGAGCAATGGAATGGTTCATAGGAAGTGACAACTTCGACAACTGGATGGCATTGAAAAAGTGTTCTTGAGACTTAAAAACAAACAAAATGGTAGTTGAGTTAATTTGTAATACTTTTCCTAACAATATTGTACATAGATTAGAAAATTACAAGAATGCATACGAGTTTTGGAACCAATTGATCGAGCTTCATGAGATCCCGTTGAAGCTAGAAGATCAAGTCAAACTCGAGTACAAATCTAAGTCTGAATCCCCAGACTCATCTTCAGAGTCAGACTCAGAAGAACCAGACCAGATCATCTTCATGGCATTAATGGCTACGGAGGAGGTAGATGGATCCGAACCCGAGTTAGAACAAGTGTTCAAGCCCAAATCCAAGATGACAATGATTAAAGGGGAGAATCCTAATGAGGATTCAAAAGGTATTATTGTAAATTCAAAATTTAAGGATCATATAATATGTTTTAAATGCAGTGAAAGAGGGCATTACATAAGTAAGTGCCCTACTTATAAGAGTTGATCCACACAAGCGGCGACAAAGGAGGAACCAACGCTAGGATTCTGGAGATTAAAGGAGCACATTAAATGCTTCATGTGCAAACAAACGGGTCACTACCAAAATCAATGCCCAGAAAGAAGACCCAAGGATCCAGGGGGAGCAATTAATGTAAGTCAATTTGAATTATATGAAAATTTACATACTTTAGAATTATTTAGCTTAGATTTTCCTGAAAAATTAGATATGCATGCTAACTCGAACAAATTGACTCATAACTTAATTAACACAAATTTAACTAACCATAATCAAATTAATACAAATTTTAATTTGTTTGATCAAAGCTTAGATCAAATTAATCAAGAGCCATTTAAACAATTTAATCTAGTCAATTCAAGATTAAATACAAATAATAATAATTCAAGATTAAATAATAAAAATAAAAATAAAAATTCAAAAAATAATTATTTAACCTTTAAAAATAGGAATTTGATAATTAAGTTTTCAACTTATAAAAATCAGAATTTCAACTCTAAATTGAATTTTAACAAAGAGAATAAGTCTTCTAAGTTTAAAAGTTCAAATTCATATTCTAGAAAATTAGAAAAATAAAATAATCTTTTGAAAAATAAAATTAACAAACTAGAAAAGATAATTAATAATTTTACTAACTTACAAAATCTAAAGTTAGATTGTTAAATACGGTAATTAAAAATAGTAAAATAATGAGTCATGAGTATTAATTGAGGAATAAGCTTAAAAGATTTTTTGGGAATTTTGAGAAATTTTTCTGGATTTAATTGGAGGTAAATAGAGGAGTTCACGGGGATTTAAATAATAGGCTTTTGAAAAGCCTGTTTGAAATATCAAATTAAGTTGGGAGTTGATTAAATTCATTAACCTAATGTTAGAATTAATTAACCTAAGTTGAATTTAATTAACTTAAGTTTATTATTTTTAACCTAGGTTTCATTCTAAAATCTCGATCTCCTCCTCCTTCCTTATTCTTCGATCCCTAGCCGCTCTCCCTCGCCGACTGTTGCTGCCACTGGCCAACAGCTATCGTTCCTCCTCCAGTAAAGGAAGATCGCCGGGGCTGCCCTCCATCAACTGCAGCCACCGCCGAGAGTCAAGTCGGTTTCCCCTCTCCTTTCCCCCGAACTCGATTTCTCCCTCATCACTACACAATTTGTCGTCGGTCATCGACATCGATAGACAACATCAAGTCTGGCCAACCGTCATTGCTGAGGTTAATAGTGCTTCAGATTTGCTCCACCCAGATTAACCCCATAGGTCAAATTTGATTCTCCCCTCTCCCCATCTGTCGTCAGCCCCCAACTTCCACATGCTACTACCGGATTCATTCATCGTCAGTCACTATCACAGCCGCCGCCCGAGCCCTAGCTAACCGTTGTGGTTCACCCATGTGATGCTGAGTCCGATTGACGATGCCTAGGTCAGATCCGATGATGGCCACTCCTTCCTCGCGGGACTTCTCACCATCGTCACCAGTTGTAGTTCAATCTACTGGAGCTCTCAACTGATTGGAGAAGGATTCTATTTGCTCAGCTACTGAATGGCTCCAAATTCATCTCCATCCGGTGATTCCACAGCAGCCACAGCCGACCCCCTTTTCTCTGGCCATTTTGATTTTTGATCAGCTACTCCTGTGCCGGTAGTCCACCACAGGTAGCCTTACCGAAGGAAAAAATCAATGGTTTAAAGTAATGAACTCTCTCACCTTATGAGCTCTGTTAGCACAAGTTCTGGTTATATTTGAATGAAATTGCTTAGATTGAGTTTTGGTATTGGTTATGTTTTGAAATCAAGAAGATGGGTTGATCTTGTCAGATGTTCTTGTATAATTTTATCTTTGAATTAAGAATCATGCCAATGTGAAGGGTTAGTGATGGATTGGTTTTACCTTATCTGAAGTTTGAAGTTATATGATATGATTAGGGTTCTTGGATATCATGTTGTTTGGGATGTGAAGTTTAAGAAGTTTCATGATTCATAGATCTTGT
>JBBUKS010000002.1:10287891-10300105 GCA_038050645.1 Hedychium gardnerianum | reverse complement strand
ACCAATTCAAACACATAAAGAATATGCACTCAGATAGTGAATCTATATTTATCAAATAAATAGTACAAGCCATAAGGCGATTTCTTTGGGACACCTCTTAAACATAACAGAGTTTAGTCAACTCGCCGAATGTTCCTACCTAGTAGAACAAGACTTTGACCACATGTTTGCATTCACTCAAGTTCTTAAGGCCTAGATTCGGATCAAAATGTCTGAATCCTTTGTCGACACTTATCGCGGAGTCATTGACCGAGCATTATGAGTAAGATTAGGAGAGTTTTGATACTATGATCATGGTGATTGACGGTAATGATACCATCGAAGTAGGTACATGCATCGAGTCAAGAAATTAAGTGTTGTCTGTAGACTTTGGTAGTCACACCCTACTATGAATATACAAGAATTAGGAATGGTGGAGTTTGACTTCATCCTAGGTATGGACTGACTGACCACTTGTCATGCTATAGTCGACTATCGAGTCAGAGTATTAACCTCGTAACCTTGAACCCTTAGTCGACACTTGTCGGTGGAGGAGCATGAACAACATCTCTGCATAGTTTCGGAGACGCTATGAAGAGATTACTAATGCGTGAAATTCAATAAATGCACATTTTGGTTAGCTTAAGTGGGGACTTATCTTACATGTGGGTTCTAGCAGAGACATTACCATAGACCCTGAGAAGGTGGAAGATAATACCAGCTAGAACACAACCCAAGATGATACCAAAAATTCATAGTTTTCTAGGATTGATGGGTTATTTTCAAATCTACGTGGAAGGCTTTCCAGTATCGCAACTCCTTGGACTAGATTGACCAAGAAAGGGGTAAAGTTTTATGGATAGAGGTTGGCGAGTTAAGCTTCTAGGAGCTTAAATAGAAACTAATGGGTACAGTCCTAATGCAATTTGACTGTATAATATTCCATGTCTCATGCTAATTGATGGACCATAAGAAGAATTACCCGGTCCACAACATGGAAATTTCCCGGCCATCCTCTTTGCTCGTAAGCGAACACCCAAATAGTGATATGGGTGGCTATGATGGCTTAGTCTTCCTTAACCGAAGGGACCAAGGAGGCACAAGTTAGTAATTAACACCCCCATAGTCTTAAGTTGCAGATTGAACTCAAGATGATAGTCAAAGTTTTCAAGTGACGAAGGTGGGACTCTCTAATTTCGAAGAAGACGGTGTGTTACCAAGACATACTTGATCAAAGAAGACCTACTCTCGGGAGAACATCAATCACAATTCAAAGCTCATCCCGGAGGTATTCGAATGTATTAAGACCTAAAATTCCTCTCTTGGTTGAATAACATGAAAGATGTGGAGAAATCGTAGCTCAATGCTTGATGAGGCAACAAATGAAGACAGATTATCAGAAGCCAATAGTAGTACTCCACGGAAGGTGCATGACGTGATTTGGGTGATTGTTCACTAATTAACCAAGTCTTCCCTATTTTTCACCGATTCGTAATACTAACTTTTCGGAGTTCTTGGCCAGCTTCTAACAAGCCATGTGTACAAAGCTTATTTTGTTATAGCAGTTCACCCTCAAATATATGAACCAATGGGGTGTACCATTCAGATCATGATGAACTCAAGTGAAAGAAGAACATCACAGTGATGCAGCGAAAGTGTGATGATCCCATAACCCATAGAGAGAGTCAGATACTCGTAAGTTTACTTTGGAAGATTTTGCCACCTAAGTGGAAATGGGAATATACTATATTGGACCTCGGAAGGTGCATGATTCGATCTGAGTGATCGTTGATCGAGTTACCAAGTCCTCCCATGTTCTTCCGACCTGTTAGACTAACTCTTTGGATTGTTTGGCAGAATGATGCTATAGGGGATCACCAGACTTCATGAAATATCCCTTAGTAGCGTGTCTGACCGAGACCCATATTTCATCTCATATTTTCTTGTAGGGTTTTCCAACAAGCTATGAGGATAGAATATCATTTCAGTACAGTCTTTCATCCTGAGACAGATGGTCAAACGAGACACACCATTCAAGGACTGGAGGACTACTACGAGTATGTGTAATGGACTTTAGAGACAGCTGGGAAGAGCATCTACATCTAGTAGAGTTCATCTACAACAACATCAATGATTCTGCTGCTCAAATGATTGTAGATCCCTTACTCTTAGATTAGAGGAGCTTACTCCCCACATTTAGGGACTTTTCAAGATACTACAAAAGATTGACCTAGTAACAAATTGTCTAGTGTTACCTCATATAGGATGATACCTTAGTGTTATAGGTTAAGTAAGAAATTTTGGGACAAAATTTTTATTAGTGGCGGAGAATGTAATATACTAAATATATATATTTAATATTTTTGATAATAAGGAAATAAAATTATAGGATTATAAAGAATTTACTATAATTTTTTTGGAATATTTCGGGATTAAAATGAATTATTTTGGATATTTTATGGGGATAAATGGATTAGGGGTTTAGAAAGCCTGTTTAGAATAATCATTTAAATGAGGAGTTGATTGATTTTAAATCTAGGTTCACATGCAAATTTTCGCCATGCAACACTGCCACTCCCTCTCCCGTTCACGCATGTCCCCTTACCGTAGTAGCCGTGTCAACCACCATAATCTCCACATCCACCTCCCTCAGCGCCGGAGCATAGGGTAGACAACTATGACCACCACCACCGTGTGTCGCCTCTCCACATCCGACTCAATGCCATCACTCGCTAGAAGCTAGCATCACGTCCCTTCCCCCTTCCCAAATGAAAAATGTTGTGCGCCAGCATTGGCGCTACCCCCACCACAAGCAGATCACCTATGTCGCTTCCTCCACAAGTTGCATCACCCGCTTCATGTTCCCTCTATTGGGCAAACATCGTTGTGTCGTCCTCACTCCTCACCCACGAATTCCTCACCATGGCGTCGTTGTGCTTACGAAGGAGAAGAAGATGGGTACCGTGAGCGCCGCCTATCCACACTACTGTCGACGTCGCCGTTGCCGCTGTACGTACCACACCTGCTAGTCTCTTCGAATGTTGCCACCACAGTCATCGCTTGTTCCCGTCGTTCCAAACCACCATCATTACACACTTGTTCTAGCGACCTAACGCCATCCCTGCCCTCATTTTCGGTGACCTTCCCGACTGCGAACCGACCTCTGCCAGCGTCACGACGACTCCAACCCTAAAATCCAACGATAAATCCTAACCTTTGTTGTTGATTTAATTAATCTAGGTTAGGTTAGAAAAAAAGGGGCTTTAATTCATTAGTTATAATGTGATTAATTAACTAATTAGTTAGTTAATTTAAGTCACTTAATGAGTTATAAGGTTCATTGATTTCATTAATGTGATTTGATTAATTGATTAGTTAATTACTATATATATGATTAATTTTGAGTATTAGTCAGGATAGCTAAGTGATATTGATTAGCTAAATCATAATTTGATAAGTACTTAAATTATCTATTGATGTAATAATTGATTAAGTAATAATTACTTTGAGAGTTAATTATAAATGGTTAATGGTTAATTTATCTGCTTAAGGTTAACTAATCAGATTGAGAATGAATTAAATATTAATTAAAGAGTTAATTGAGTGATTAACTAGCTTATGGGTTGATAAATTAACTTGATAGTTAATTAAATTACTAGATTAACTAATGGATAAATTGATAAGTGAATTAATTAATTATTGGTAGATTAATAATCGATGGGTTGATTAATTGGTTATAGATCCTTAGATATTCTTCATGTCTTTATATGTAGATTCGAGCTTGAAATATACCCTCTAAGTTGAAGATGGTTTGGACGATCTACGATAGAGGTAGGTAGTTCCTTCTTGACCTCTTTAATTTCATTGATCTTAGTGCATGAGTCTTTAATTTGCATGTTAGCATTATTTGCTTATCTTGACTCTACTTCATGTGTCTTGAGTTTTGATACTTATTTGCTTGAGCTTATTTTATTCTACTTGAAATTCATGTAGTCTCGTTGTTATCCATCCTTGTATTATTATTTATACTTGTACTTTTATGCTAGCGATAATATACCGTAGCATAGGTGTAAATGGTTGAATTAGGTTACTAGCTCGACATTTATGTTCATGACTATATAATAGCGATGACATACCCTAGTATAGGATATCAAGTATCCTACTCGACCTGTGTCGGTTGTTAAGGCCTGTGCCTAAACATTAGTAAGATTGTACCATAGTGTAGGATATCAAGTATCCCACCAGAATACGTTAGTGAAATCAGACTATATTATAGCTTGTAGAGCTTTACTATTGGATATTTGGTTATATTTACTTTGTTATTATTGCTTTGTATACTTATATATATATATGGACTGCCCATGGGACCCATCTATGGAAGAGTGTTTCTCCCACAGTTTGTAGCTAGATAGCTACACACCCTATCTACCGACAAGACCCGTCTGTGGTAGAGCATTTCTCCCGCAGACGGTGGAACTTTACTTACCTTGACTGCCTACGGGACTCGTCTGTGGTAGAGCTTTTCTCCCATAGTTAGTGCTTGTTATGAGCTTGTTATGAGCTTGTTATATGCTTGTTATATGTTTGCTATAGTAGCTAGATAGTTACTTCACCCTGTCTTCCCACGAGATACGTGGTAGAGTGTTATCCCGCAAATAGTGACTATTTACTACCCTGACTACCCATGGGACCCGTCCATGATAGAGCATTCTCCCACAGTCAATGCTTATTATATGTTTGCTATATGTCTATATATATTTGTTTGTGCATGATTTGATTGTACAATATGCACACTTCATGTATTGGTCATATCTGGTTGATCTAGTTTGTAGACGTTATGTTAACACACCTATTTATGTTAGTAATTAACGTTACTGAGACTACTTCCTTTGACACCTTACACTATATAGGTCATGCACTATCTTTCTTACCCGCTGAGTATTTTGTACTCACTACCCCTTACTTTTTCTTTCATTTCCAAGTCGTGTCACTTAGAGGTCCTGACTACCCAGTCCCATGATACTTTGAGATGAGTCATTTTACATCCATCGCTACGGTTCCATTTTCAGTTTGATTTTCTTTAGTAACTGTTATTTGTTAGTTGTCTATGTTTTGTTGGTTTCCTCTTTTGTATTTTAAAAGTAAATTTTAAAATCATGCTTGCATGCAGAACTAGCTGAGCCTAGAATTTGATGATATAGAACTAACTGAGCCTAGAATTTGATGATTTCTTAGAAAAGAATTAACTAGAGTGTAGTCAGATTGTGAACTAGTTTCTTATATATTTTCTTGTGAGTTTAATTCTTATAGGTTTTTGTTGACAGGATGTTTAGGCATGTAAAGGATATTTTCCTTCTCTTCTAGGATTGCACCTAGTGAGCCTCACCTATTAGAAAGCCTTGGGATTATACAGTTTGATTATCACCATCTTCTGGATCTTCAGGTCTTAAGCCTAGTTTTTCTCAAACTGTTGGCTGCCTTACTTACCAGCACAAAACGGAAATTACTCAAACAATCCTTCTTCTTTCATAGATAGTTATCGTTCTACAACTAGTGTATACTAGGATAAGGACTGAGGATTCTTAATACTATAGAGAGTAGAAAAATAGAACCTTTAGGCCTAGACAAAGTTTATTAAGCTGCCATAAGAAGTTACAACTTTACAAGAAAGACTAAGAAGTTACACACATAAGCACTTATAAACACAAGTATTACAAACTCTTTACAAGGATATTAAAAGATGATGAAAGTTAAAAGAGAGAGACTTACAGAAGGGTTACAAGCTTGAGGTTGTGTTCCAGCTAGTAGAGGTAGATGCTGAAGCACGCAGGATTCATGGGGTTTTATAGAAAAGGGAGAGAGGAGGAGAGTGAGAGCATGGAGGTGTCAAAAAAGAAGCTCAACATTATTGCCTTTAGTGGAGGCGTGCTAGCATCATTATTGCATTTAGTGGAGGCATGTCAGAAAAGCAGGTTCTGGAGAGCTGAGTCAGGGTATCTTTTTAGTGGAGAGGTCTTGTCTTCTAGAAAAAAAATTCTTCTAAGAGATAAGTCTTGAGGTGGAAAGTAGATTCTTCTGAGCTGAGTCAAAGTTGATAAGTCATGAGGTGGAAAGTAGAGTTAGTGGCCTCAAAAGTAAAGTTATATACATCATATTTCCATCATGTTAATGAGATTAGCTTCTTCTACTGATCCCATAGAGGCTCTTCTAAAGGAATAAAGTAACTAGCAACGACAACCCATGGTTGTAGTTTCAGTATTTTCACATTGTGGAAAAGTCTTTTGGCATTTTAATTTATAATTATATTCTTCATCATAAACTATGTTAATGCCAGGAGTGGGATTTTGGTGAAACCAGTTTAAGGCTTCTTCTAATTCTAAAAATCCCTTCAAAGAAGAAGTATCTCCCAAAGTTCTGATGTAAATAGCAATATCTTCAGGTAAATTTCTGGATCTGGAAAGAAAATTGTCAGTATATTTATCTTCTTTTTCTTGAAGAATCGCCAGGGATTGGTAGTTCATGGGTCTTTGTCTGGTAGGTACAGTTAATAATTCACTGTATTGGGTGCTTGAAGTATCTACATCTGGTGTTGGGCTTGGGTTTCTTTCAAGAAGTATAGGCTCCTTTCCTTTGGATAGAAAAGGGCTGAAAAAGTAATTTGGGCCAACTCTAGCCCTGAGTTCAGTTAAGGTCTCATCCATAGAATAAAAGCCTTTATAAGAGGGTTTGCTACACCCTATGGTAGCAGTTCTCACTTCTTCCCAAGTGGAATAAATACCTGCTTGAGGTCCTGAAAAGATTGCATAACAAGAAAATTTCTTTCCTGTAAGTTTTTGTACTATTGTGAGAAAGTAATTAGTTAGTGCATTAATAATAGCAATTTTATGATTAGCAATGCCTGGTGCAGTAGGGATATTCCAAATATTATCAATAAGCAGTGTTGAACAGGATCCAGACTGGATCGAAGTTCGAATTGGAAAGTATCTTCTCTTCTAATATACTGCTGAAGTTCTTGGAAATCAAACTTCATAGTTTTAGCTCCATAAGTTCTAACTTTCTTTTGTCGGTCCATGAGTAAGTACCTGAAACATCAGGTTAATGTAAGAGTCTAGACAGTGTATCAGCTAAGGAGTTATTACTTCCCTTAATATGTTCCCAATTAATTTTTAATCCTCTATTAATTATTGTATCAGCAAATTTGATCCATCTTTTGGATCCTAATCCTTTTCGAGTTCCTTTTGTTTGTTGACTATATCTGATAATAGCTTCACAGTCTGTTCTTATAGTAATTTCTGCCTTACTACAAATAAAAAGCATAAATGCTTCAAGGCAATAAATTACTGCTAAGATTTCGTAATCCAAGGAAGTAAGGTGTCCTTTTTCTTTATATTTTATGGAGGCATATCTACACAAATCTTCTGAAGATTTAGGATCATATTTTGAGAGTTTTCTAAATAAAGCTCCTCCCCATCCTGCTTCACAACCATCAGTTTCAATAACTAAATAGTCTGAATCTAGGGGTAATGTAAGTACAAGTAAATGTTTTACCATGGTCTTGATCTATTGGACTAAGTTTATATCTTGTTGATTAAAGTACCTTTAACCTGTGAGTGAAGTTTTGTTATATAAAGGTTCACTAATTTTTCCAATATCTTTAAGATATGGCATTGCATAATTTAACAAGCCAAGAAAAGATCTTAACATTTTAAGTTCTTCCATTTTATCAGGAAAATCTAATATTTTTGTGGCAATATGTTCTTGGAGTTTTATTTTTCCTTGGCTTACTTCTGTTCCAAGAAAGTCTATGTGAGTGGTTGCTAATTTCATTTTCTTGCAAGAGATTATTAAACCATGTTTTTCAAACAGATTAAAGACCATATATAAGTGTGCATAATGTTCTTCTTTTGTTTTAGAGAATACTAAAACATCATCAATGTAAACACAAGTAGAAGAAGTCATATCTCTAAAAATGTCATCCATTTTTCTTTGGAATATTTGAGGGGCTGTTTTAAGACCAAATGGCATGACTAGCCATTCAAAGTGTCCTTCAGGACAAGAGAACGTAATCCATTCTATAGAGTTTGGATGCATTTTTACTTGCCAAAAACCAGATTTCATGTCAAATTTTGAATACCATTTTGAGTTTTGTATCTTATTAAGTAATTGATCTTTATCAGGTATTTTATATCCGTCCTCATAAGAATTGTCATTAAGTCTTTTGTAATTAAAAATTATTCTTGATTGTCCTCTCTTTTGTTCTGCTCCTTTATTTACTATAAAAGCAGGACTTCTATGTCTCGAGTAAGAGCGCCTAATGGCTCCAAGTTGTAGAAGTTGAGTTATATGCATTTTGCATTCTTCCCTTTCCCAATTTGTATATCTTAGGTCTTATGCTTTAATTGTGAGATCAGGGTTGATAATATGTAATTTACAATAGATTTTTTCTTTTTCCCAATATTTGATAGGATTTTCTCCTATTATTTCTAATTTTTCTAATTTAGAAATTATTGAGTCTAAATCCTGTTAAGTTTTTAATAGAGTTAATAAATAATTTGCTGTTAACCAATCAAGGGGGATTGCAGTATCTTTGTCTAAATCTTCTTCTAAGTCTTCTAGGCTATTATAGCCAAGTAATTATAGTTTTCCTGTTGCAATAAGGTTTGACAAGTTTCTTTCTTTTTACAGGCATGGAGAGGTGAGCAGGAACAACTAGAACTAGAAGTGGCAACGGATGTAGGAAGAGTAGCAGAAGGAAGGGTAGCAAGACTGGGATGAGAAGGGGTATCACCATGCTTCACAGTGCGACCTTCAGATGGGTAGTCAAAAAGGATAGGGGCAATTACAGGAGTGGAAAGAAAAACATCATAATCTTTTGTTAACAGAAGAGCCCGGTCAACAGTAAGTAGGAAATTGAGTCCTAAAATAAGATGAATGTGTTTATGAGGTAAAGGATGAATCCATAGTTGGTTTAGGGTAATAGGAGTACTAAAAGTACCGCAATTTGTGTAAAACCTTATTTGAACATTTTTAACAAATTTGGTACAGGATAAGCGTTGGCCATCAAACTGTGTACTAACCAGTGGTGTATTAGTTTGTTTGATAAGAGTAGGAGGTAGGACAGAAAGTAATAAAGTTTCATCAATAGTAGAGGTAGTAGCTCCGCTATCGAGAAAAGCATGTAAAGTTAATTCATGTCCTTGGATGTTTAAGGCACAATGAACTCTGATATCAACAGACTGACTAGTGTTACAAATACTTGGTGTTTTAATGTACACAAAGTCAGTATTATCAGGGGTTTCTGTAATCATAAGTTCTTTTCCTTTGTTTACAGTCTGAGAGGCATTTTTTTGTAGTTAAGCTAATTCCTCTTCTAATAAGTTAAGTCTTGTTTCTAAAATTGAAACTCTTGTTTCTAATAAGACATTTCTAGTACTTCCTTTGATGGTATGAACTGTAGGAATTGTCACATTAAAAATCGTTTCTAAACAAAGATTACAACATTGCTTCCTACAATGTTTGCAAGTTCCTCGTTTAAGAATGGCAGGGTAAAAGCCACAAATAAAACAAGGAACCGTATATGTTCCTTCTTTTAGTGACCATTCATGTGAACAGACACGTTGTTCCGGAGTTAAGTTTTGGTAAGATTGGGGTATAAACTGATGATACATTAAGTCTAAATGTTCTAATTCTTATTCATCTAGGTCATCAAATTCTTGGATAATTGGATTGGGAGTGTACAAACCATATTTTTCAGCCAAGCCTTGAGGATGATGTAGAAAAGAATTAACTAGAGTGTAGTCAGATTGTGAAGTAGTTTCTTCTATATCATCTACTAAAACAATAGAATAAATAGAAGAGGTGTCGGAAACATCTGATTGGACTTCTAATAAGTCTAGGTTGGTACAACATATAAGTTTAGCCTCTTTGCTGTATAGATTCTTTCTATTGGGGCAGGCAGAAGATAAGTGTCCTGGTTCATTACAAGCAAAGCAAGTAATTGTGTTTGCATAAGTTTTCTTCAGTTTAAATTTTCTGACATGTTTTTCTTTATTTAGATAGGGTTTCTTAGCCTTGCTTTTTCAAAGATAATAAGCCTTCTTAGGTTTAAATTTTGGTTTTGCAGTTAATAATGCGGGCTTTCTTTTTCTATGTTTCTGTTGACTCATTGATCCATATTGTTGAGGTGTATATATTTGGCTACAGAAACCATATTATTGATTTTTTTTAATTGTTTTTGGATGTGTATATAAGTGCATTTTTCTTTTAGTTTTGAAAGTATATGTTGTACTCTAACACCAATATTGTCATTGATGTCAGGGACATTTTGATCTGTCCAAGACTTATGTATTTCCTTACCTAAGCCTCCAGGTAACTTACTAAACAATCTTTCACCTAAAGTTGGATTACAGTAATTGCCTGAGACAGCAGTCATTGCTAGAAAGTCATTACAAAAAGGTTTGATATAATTCCAACTAAATAGTTGGAGTTGTTCTTAGTTTCTCATTACTTTTTTTTGCCTGATATCTAAACCAGTATTAGAATATCTGACTGTTAGGAGTCTATGAATAGCATAGCAGAAGTTTAAAATATTATTACCTTGTGAGGCTATTCGAGTTATTTCCTCAGGAAACTTAAGTTTAAAAGCTTCCCAAGCAGCTCGGGCTACATCTCCTAAATAGTTTTCGCCTATTCGGATCATAGCATCACTAGATTCTACATCAATTTCATGTTTCGCTTGATAGTCTCTTTTTACATATACTATCCATTGTTCTAAGTATGTGTCAAATAACTAAGGATCACATTCAGTTATATTGAGTAAGACCGAATTCTTTCCAAAGAAAGTTATTTCGGGTGGCCTTCTATTACCAATTGTCCTGACTAATGGATTATTATTTGTATATGGTGCTACACCTCTTATAGGGGGATGTCCTTGACCATAATCCATAGTCCCCATTGTACTTTCAGGTATTCGAACAATATATGGAGTAGAAGTAGAAGATTCTCCTTGATTCATGAAGGCTTTAGCAGATTCTGGGAGACTACTATTATCTTCTATTTTTTGTGCTATGATGTTTCGTTCTTCATCGAAAAATAAAGTCCAATTTTGTTTATGTGTTTGATGTTTTTTATCAAAGCTTTCTAATTCTACTAAGTCCTCTTGAGTTAGATGGCTAGCTACTTCAGAGGGCATATAAACATATTCCTCTAAGTCTTCAATTTTTTTTTTTACTTCTGATGAATTATGCATTAGATTAAAATGATCTGCTTAATCTAATTTTTCTTTGTTGCATCACTTTTAAATGTTTTGTTCCTAGTTGTCTTAACATACTACTAGGAGGTTCTTGTTGGAACATTAAATTTAAAGTTTCATTTTCTTCAACAGGTTCTTCTTCTGGAGTATAAGATGTTGAAGGTTGATATCCTGAAAATCTAATAGAAAGTTTATCTTGACTATCTTTGTACATGATAGAAGTAGTTGGTTTGAGTGTTAACTCTGGATTATTAAGACTAATTGTCCATTCTAATCCAGCTAAAGTTTCTGAATTAAACTCTCTTGGTTTTAGAAAATGTATGCCTTTAGAAGTAAGGGCTTCTATCATATCTGTAATAGTGATTTTAAAGTGATTATGGAAATGATTCATGGTCTTTCCTAGGAAGATTATATCTAACTGAATATTATCTCCTTGAAATTGACCATACCCTTTTGCTTGTACGTGTATTTTAATATGTTTGACAAAATCTCTTATGGTAATATTAAAGTTTGGACATAAGTAAGTAATGCCTAGATTAGCATTCATATCTCCCTCAATAAGTCCTATTATAGATTTTTCTTTGTCTGACAGTCTTGAATCATATAAAACAAGTAATACTTTTCCACCTAGTCTTGCTCTCGTAAGTCCTCGTAGGCCAAAAAATATCAAATCTAGATGTATATAATTATGCTTACAGTTGAATAGGATTCTGGCTGATTCTTCAGTCATTAAGTTTAATCTAACTAGAAAATAAGTTATTAACAATTGAACAACAAATACTTAATTCTACTCATGCTACTGAGTGGAAAACAACTTTGGAAAATCTTAACAGAGATCTAGGAAAAATGATTTCTAAGAAATCTCAAGAAACTTATAAATTCTTAACTTATAATGAATCTAATAAGAACAAGAACTCAAACTGAACCATTTACTGGTTCTTCACAAACAATAAGAAGACAAAATGAAACAAATACTTCTTCTTG
>JBBUKS010000002.1:10274558-10287791 GCA_038050645.1 Hedychium gardnerianum | reverse complement strand
AAGACCAAAAAAGACTTGGTTAGCAACAATAAAACAAGATAAAATTTATTTAAGTATAGATGATGATATAATAGGGGATAGAGCCCAATGGCGTAAAATGATCCATATAGCCGGTCCCACATAGTGGGATAAGGCTTGGTTGTTGTTTTTGTTGTTGTTGATAAAAGGCATGGCTACTCTCCTAGGTGACCTGGTATCAAGAATGCCATATTATTCAAATATAGCAGTAAGATAACGTAGAAGATGAAATAAAGTCTCTAGGAATTTCTTCTGCCATTTAGTCTGTACAAGCACAGAACCTTCATCCTTTGTAGCCCTCTGTTAATAGTAGCTTGATAAGCATTTGAATCTCCAATATGCTTGATATGGCCCATAGTTCAATCTTGCTTCAACTATAATCTATGTCTAACCTATTGGGATTTATGACTTTGATCCATTTTTCAGGTACACAAGTCTGCAACAATTTTGCAGCAATTGGCAGCATTTTGCAGTCTCTGTGGGAATAGTGCATGGAAAGCAGTTCTTTGTTGGGACACTCTCTGTGGTTGGTTGCAGTCAGCAGTAATCCACTTTCTCTTTCCGTATACATATATTTATCTCTGAGCATTTGCTTGTTAGTAGTTTAAAATACTTTTGTTTCTGGAAATTTCAGAATAGTGGAAAGGGATTCATCAGCCCATGGGGTCTGGCTGCAAGTCCTCCCCTTCCCCTAGCTCCATCCTATGTTAATTGGATTAGCGTAAATCTTTTACTGTTTGGCCTGGTTCATAAGGCAATGAATATTGCAAAATGACCATTGAGCCATTGGCTGGTTACTTCATAAGTAGTAAAAAAATGCCAAACGGACATATTGATGATGTAAGGTTATATTGCAGATGCAAAATCTGGTAACATTATGTAAGAGTTTTTGCCTTTATTAAGTCCAGTAGACTTATTTCAAGAGCTTGAACCCCTAGGAAAATCTTTATCTATATTTTTATTATGCTTAACACTCCTCGTCTGTGGGTATAGTTACCACTTATCAGATCTGGAGTGAAAAGTTATCTAGTCGAGCTCTGGCCCATTAATTTCTTAGTTTGTCCATATTTCACATGTCCATCCTAGTTGATTGATCTATCTAGATTTATTAAATTTATCTAGATTTAATGTATTCATCCAGCAAGGCCTATCAAATTGGCAAAATTACCTTTATTTTGAATTTTTCTTCTTCCAATTTTATCTTGAAAAGTCTTTTCATGACCTTTTGCATTTGGGCAAAATTCGAATTTGATAAATCTGGACTAATTTGACAAATCTGAATGGATATGTTGAATTTGAATGTTTGGGATCAATCCAATTTTCTGACAGCTAGTTTGAATATCGCACACTAGCTTTCTAAAAATGCAGTTTGCTATGTTCAGCAATGATGGGACCAACCTGGCGTAGGAAGAGAAAGAAGGGGATGATGATAAAATAGGAGGAAGCAATGTCAAAGTTGTCACTGGGAATTTCTAGATCATTATTGATCTAGAGAAGTGTGAGTAGGAGTCCAGGTTAATGGTTTAGCAGAATTGAACAGGTTCAGTAGGTTTTGGTCAGAATGAGGTTATATAATGGTTGTACTGTTAGGTCTAGTGTTCTTGATCAATAGTAAAGGATTTATCAAGTAACAGATTGCACTCTATTCTCGAACTCATGGTGGAAACACTTCACATTCACACAATTGCAGTTTGGATTGAGGGAACTTGCAATCAAATAGAATGGATGAAGTGGGATCTCGAGACTACGAGATTGTTGGCATTGAGACCCATTGCAATAGAGCTAAGGTGACCCAAGGAATTGGATCTGAATCAACTGATTGCACACAAGGTATTAAAAGGTGGTTCTAAGCAGTAAACGTGGTCTATTGTCTAGTGCCCAGGCAGTAGGCCTAAGCAATTCTCATTAAGATAATATCAAAATAGAAAAAAAATATGGTAAATTAAGAATGACTAATATTCATGTATGAATTTTAACAAACAAGTAATAAAAAAACATTTTAATTTCACATTGCAACCAAGAAAACTAATTGTAAAATTTGGAAAAGAGACAAGAGAAGAGAGAACTCATCTAGGGAAGAGAATAAAAAAGGATAGTCGAAAAATGATCAAAATTTAGTGTAGGACACCAACATCGAGTTAAAAAAAGTGACATGGAAGCCACTTGGGATGCTCAAACAAACAAGGGGAGTTATGTGTGCTAATGGGAAGAACTAGGATTGTTTTTTAATATCAAATGAATTAGCAACTTATAAATTTTTATTTTGTTTTATTTTATTTGCCTTAGACCCATCTGTGCCTTCTAAGTAGATTGCCTAGGTTCCCTAGATGGTCTATCTGGTCTACTTTTAAAAGAGTTACCTAACAAGGACCATCTAACAACTAGGTGAAATGCTCTTGCCGAAATTGCCTAGGCGATTGTATTTTAAAACAATGATCGTAATTCAATTAAAGATGTTGAGAGAGCGTCTAATCCTTCTTTAATTCAAATTACTACTTCCATATTATAGGTTGAGGCATACCATGGATTACTAGAAACAGATTTAGAAAAAATCTAGCAGAAAAAACTAAACCGAATATTCAAAATGAAGAGCTAACCAATACAACCAAGCCTTATCCCACTAGGTGGGGTCGGCTAAAATGAAGAGCTAACCAATGCAAAATATTATTTATAAGCATAGGTAAAAGAAACTCGAATAAAGTTAGAAATTATCTAGTTAAAGCTCTGGCTAGATGACCCTGTTTAGAGAAAATATTGTGCCTGCTAGTGCATAAGATGCAGCAATCCTCAGATTCAACAGCCAACTTGCCATGCTTAATTGCACTCCAAGACTTAAGTCGAAAATTGGCCTCCAATTGCATTAGAGCCTCATGTAAAGGTGGAAATGAAAATATAGTCTTTCACATGGTTGGTCACTGAGAAAGAATTGTTGACTTGAAGTTAAAAATGTTTTTGTGGTACGTGGAGTTGATTATGAGACGGCTTATTGAATGTTGATGTGGTAAGCTTAGTTGATATATAATATGGCTTATTGATAAAGTTGAATGTCGTCTATTATATCGTGGAGACCACCACTCCACTGGATTTTATTTTTGTTAAATTTTATTGAACAATTTGACGTTCTACATAACAACTCAGTCCATCACATCAGTGTGAATTGAAGATAATAAGGATTTAACTCAAGGATAGAATTGTTTCAATAGTTAAATTTATGAATAAAATTATTAGAATTGAAAGATGGAGAATCCTGTAATTCAGGAAAAATATTAATAATTTGTCTGAAATGTCATTTTAGATTCTAGCATGATTTTTCCAAAAAACCTGTACTCTTGCGTTTGCAGCATTTGGCAGCATTATGAAACAGTTTGAAAGAGTAACATTATTTTGTCTGAAAAGGCTAGTCTATGTATTTGGTGTTTTCCTATTCTGCAAATTTACCTGGTCTTTTACTTTGTTCTTTATTCTAGATGAGGGCTCTTTTGATTGTTATTTTAAATGCCTTTAGTATTGATTTCATCTTCTACTTGACAGGAGCACACTATACATCTGATTACAAACTTTACCATTTTGATTTCCATTTTTCATGCAAATAGGTGCAGTTTCTCCCTTCAGAGTATCTGAAGCAAGGTGAGGTAGAAAGTATCGTACCATTATGGCTGAAGGCCCTGTCTAGTGCAGCCTCAGATTATATTGAGAGCAAGACCAGTAAAACTGGTAGAATTGATCATGGCCACATGCTGGGTAAGGGGGGGAGAACTCTCAAGCGCATCGTTAGAGATTTTGCTGACAGGCATCGTAATTTTCCAAATCCTACATAATTGACTGCAAAAAACTTCGATTCTTTTTGCCCTTTTATGGCCTGTGAAACGGGAAGTGTAAATTGGAGGATTATAGCCAGGTCCATTCTGACATTCAACAGATTTTGTAGGCTGGAGATTTAGTTCTAAGAGTTTTGCCCAAGGGGGCTTGTATTTTCAGAAGGTATATCTGACTGGTTGCAGATTTGAGCCAACTGATTGGGATTTTTCAAAACTCCACAAAATTAGTTTAGCTCAAGTGTATTCTGAATGGCATTGCTACTCCAGAACTGGATGTCAAAGATTCAACATCACGTAACAGTAAAGAGAAAAATGCATCGGTATGAAGGGGAACTCTAATGAATTTTGGGATAATTTTTTATTTGTCAGATAATGTAACAAATGCCATGTTACGTCTTGTAATTCTAGTTTCCTTTAGTTTTCATGGACACCTAGATGGTGCTTGTATTTGTAAAGAGTTTCAAATAACTGCGATGTGGAATGGATAGTCCCCCGGATATAGAATCTCGTATTCTTTGAAAATCTTTCATCACTATAATTTCTTGTATCACATACCCTTGTATATATATATATATCCAACACGCTTGTGTAGTTACATTTATTTGCTTGAAATTGTTTTTTGTTCTTGTTCCACATCAGAACACGGCCATCTTGTATGTTCATTACCCAGCTACTTAAGCTATTGACGACTTCATAGGAGTTCTATGAACGAGAATTGTCTGAAGATTGATACAATTAATACCATCTGTCCATAAAAATTGTTCATCATGTCTTCTAAATTATGTTTTTTTCTTCAACATAGTTATAAAATAAATTTAAATAAAATGGAATCTTGTGCTTTAAATCAAAACTCCTGCTGCCTTTTTATCTGATCATATTGTAAATTTAGGCTTTTGTTTCATTAGCATTGTGAATGCTCGGAAGATCGGTGTGCCTGGGAATTAGTATCGATGAGTAGGAAAAGGGCAAATGCCAGTGGACGCAAGGGAAATTCAATGTTCGAATTAAGAGATTATAACTAATGTATATTTCTAAAGGGCAAAAAAAAAATATTGAAGGGTGACTCGGTCTTCAAATTGTGAAGTGTTGGACCCTAAGAACAGAGTGGCTGTTAGAAAAGAGTTTCTAGCAGACAGGTAGATAAGAATCTCAAGCGTTATTATCATCTCCACCCAAATGCAAATTCTTTAACGCAATCATAGCTATATTTTCAAAAAAAAAAAAAAAAGATGCTAGGAAACCTTTAA
The DNA here is from genome assembly GCA_038050645.1 of Hedychium gardnerianum. NCBI lineage: Eukaryota > Viridiplantae > Streptophyta > Magnoliopsida > Zingiberales > Zingiberaceae > Hedychium > Hedychium gardnerianum. The sequence goes on along the minus strand of JBBUKS010000002.1, from coordinate 10,282,708 downwards.
ATCCTGATGGATTGAAGTTTTCCTAGAATTTTTTAATAAAGTGAAATCCAATTCATTAAAGTTTTCTCCCCGTCTATTTTTTTTTTTAAAAAAAAATAAGTGAATGACCTTTCTTCAGATGCACCTTCCTTCCTATCTTAGCACACTCAAAAGCTAACTCTCAGAATATTCATTACTACTGGGATTCAAATCATAATCTCTTTATTATTCCTTTGAGTATTTAACCACTAAACTTTAAACCCTAAACCCAACCAAATATTTTAATAAGATGAAGCATTGATGTCCTTGTCCACCTACAGCCATTTTATTAGCCCATTTTGGATGATTTGAATGTAACCCAACCGAACCACCTCAAAGAGCCCCCAAGCCTCTTTCCTGTTCAATCTTCACTTGCCAATTTCCTCAAATCTAGAACCCAGCAGCACTACAAGAAACAACTTAAAATGGCTGCAATATATATATATATATATTTATAAAACAGGACGTCAATATATATAGACAGATAGATTGATGTTTATACTTTTACTAAAACAGGGTGAAAGTCCTTGATCTTTTATTTAATCTCGTAACAATTTCAAATGGCTGCATTGCAATAAGAACATAATTGAAGTAGCATCCAGAAAAACTACAATAAACCAGACACACAATGCCTCACACATTTCTTGACCATGTTAAAATTCCCAAGAAGAGCACAAGAAATATGCATTAAGTTATTCTGACTGCTCTTTTGCTACAATCACCTTTCCTTCACTAGCAATCACTGAGTGAAATTAGCTGATCCACGACACTTGGGTCAGCAAGCGTACTGGTATCGCCAAGCTCATTTAGCTGCCTAGATGCAATTTTTCGTAAGATTCTCCGCATGATCTTTCCACTCCTTGTCTTCGGTAGTCCAGGCGCCCAGTGGATTTTGTCAGGAGCAGCAAATGCACCAATCTGATAAATGAGTGCACTATTAGCTATACAAAAACAAAGCAAAGATGATGGATCCGTAATAGCATTGACACTGTTCGACCAAGGTAACATCAATCCATGTTCTGAGCATAACCAGGAAATAAAGTAATGCCATCCTTGTTCAGAAATACTTAAATGTGGATAATCATCAGGTAATCAAACCCTAGTTGGCCATTTGAATTTTTAATGCAGTTAGCTTTCAGTTTGAGATACAAAACTATGATCAATTTGCTGAATCAATTTACATAGCATTGGTATGCAAAACCTTGCCGACCCCACCTAGTAGGATAAAACTTGGTCGTTGTTGGTTGTTGTTTTTGGTATGCAAAACCTTCATGCGTAGCCTGGAAAGTTATGGGTAGAGACGTTTTGTTTCAACTTTCATGAAATAAATGTCACATCACTATCGATGCAGTGAACATAGAGCAAGAAAATTGAAGCTAATTTTAGAGCATGAGGCATAAAACTCGAAAACATATTCAAAAATAACAAAGAAGATTTCTGCAAGTCAAATTATTTATAGATGCCCACAGTTGATTGTGTAACCAGGCATGATAAGAAAACTTTTTAAGAAAACCACACCTGATTTCTGACCACCGAAATTAGACTTTTCCGAAGTTCTTCACTGTAAGGAACACCCTCCACTAAAGTCACAAATGCATAAATTCCCTGACCTTTGATCTGAGAACAAGAAAATTTATTGCAATCAGATTTTCTACAAATGAAGCTCTTATTGCTTGGAGTGGCATAGCCTGCAGACTAGTATAGTGTTCTTGTACCTCATGGTCAACTCCAACTACAGCAGCCTCTGCGCATTGTGGATGAGAAACCAAGGCAGATTCTACCTCAGCAGTGCCAATACGATGCCCACTGCAAAGATGAAATTAAGTTCTCTAACCCGCCAACCCCATAAGATAAAATAACAAACAAGTGCTCGACAAATTCTGTGGTTGATAATATCTATCCAGAAAGTAATGATATGCTTGCATCCATTTATTTAGAGTACCTCACATTGATGACATCATCAACTCTTCCAGTGAGCCAAATGTAACCATCTTTGTCCCTAACCAATCAAGATACTGTTAATACTGATGAGAACCATGTTATTTCACAATAAGAACTTTGTGAGAAAATTTAGATGAGCTATGATATTTAAATCCTCAAGTGAGATGGTATCCAGCACTAAGTTGGTACAAAAAAGAGAGAGAATATTGCATGACTTCTTAACATCTAACACTTCTAAAAAAAATGTACAGCCAATCAAATAATAAGATATCTACTAGGAGGTGTCATGTTCAAATCATTCCATGTTAGTGAGCATAATTAAATTCAGAACCAGAACACCCTTCTGCAATTGAAAGTCTTAAAGAATTTTAGAACACAGTAAATTGTCTCCTAATAGTTTATGCCTATATAAAATTGGCACCCGATCAGAAAGGGAAAAATACCTGCTACATCCATCCCCGGTAAAATAATAACCAGCAAAAGGTTTAAAATATGTGGTTTCATATCTTTCATGATCACCATAAAGTGTCCGGAATGCACCAGGCCATGAGTTTTTGATGCAAAGATATCCACTGCATTCACCTTCTATCTCATTCCCTTTCTCATCAACTATAACTGGCTGCAGTACTTTCTCAAACAGTATGATTAAATAAGGCATAAAGACTATTTCCATGTATATAAGTCCTGATTAATACATACCTGAACTCCAAAGAAAGGAAAAGTTGCGGAGCCAGGCTTCTGAGGCCAGGCACCAGGTAAAGGTGTAATCTGTAATCAAATTATATGATTTAAAGATACAGGTCAGATTAACAGAGAATTAAATTTAACAAGTGATGAACTTAAAACTGCAGGAAACCATACAAGTGTTTCCACCAAAGTAGATAACTGGGAATAGAAAAAACCCATGGATGGAACAGAGCCCACTTACCATGAAGCCACCAGTTTCTGTTTGCCACCAGGTATCCGATATAGGGCATCTTGAATCCCCAACAACATTGTAAAACCACCTAAGAAATGTATATAAGATATATTAAGGAAGCTGTTATAGTGACAAAAGTTAGAACAATATAGCTAGTTGAAGGGTCCAGGTGAACCTCCATGCACTAGGATTAATTGGCTCGCCCACACTACCAAGAACACGGAGAGATTTCCGTTGATAGCGAGTGACATACTGCAAACAACAAAGGGTTAGTGAAATAGAATCAGATGGTCAAATTGGTAGTTCATAGATTAATGACAGATTCTGTGAAGTAAACCCAAAAACATACATGAACTAGAAGAGTTTTGGTTTATCAGCTTAGGGCCATTTTGGTTGAGGAGCACATAATATTCCATGAAAGGAAATTACTTTATCAAATTATTGTTTTGGTTAAGAAACAACTGCGGTAATGTATTATTTACCATTACCTTTAACAAGACAATAATGGCATTCGGGGAGTTCAATCTGTCATTTTGCTGGAATAGGTTCTGTTGATACATGTGACTGGATAAACATATTGCTTTGAGTCTCCTAGTTTCTTGGTAGTCAGAATCAGTCATATAAAATGTTATTTGACAGGCTATTATGGGATATTTTCTCATCCATTGTATAATCAATAACCAAACAACCCGTTTTATCACATAGATAAAGGACAGACACAAGCACATCCGCTTGGTGAATTAAAGAGTGATACTTCCTGAGAGGACCAAACAAGAAAAAAACAAGTGACAGAAAATTTAGCTTCTACAAAATAAACTTTGAGATGTGCATATGATAAGAGAAGAAGCCCATTTGATATGTCAGATTACAGGCACATGTTTACTTCTAACACAAGATGCAAAGATATGCATTTCATATATCAGTATCTACTAAAGTCTAAAACTAAGAAGTATCAAAGAAAAAGGAAACATTTTACTTGAAGTAAACTAATGATAAATCATAAATGAAACTACACAAGATTCTTAATAAATCATAAATGAAATTACAACAAGATTCTTACCTCATCACCTTCGCGCATTAAGGAGCGCACTAGGGTTGGGGCTGTGTAAAATATTGTCACCTTGTATTTATCAACAATATTCCAACAGCGTCCAGCATCAGGATAATTTGGAGCCTGAATGAATTGTTTGCATGGAATTAGCAGGACGAACAATTTTTGTTTATGTGATTTTAGAAAGACTATGGAATCACACATCTTAGCTAAGATGAATGAAAGTCACTTCATAATTGGGCTGAGATAACTACTGTATACATTGCCAATTACTACAAAGACAACAATAGGTAAAAACTTATGTAAAAATAAAAGGAGTAAAGACACTATTTACCCCCTCAAACACCACAATGGTTGCTGAATTCAAAAGTGGGCCATAAGTAACATAACTGTGCCCTGTTATCCAGCCACAATCAGCAGTGCACCTAATTCAAAAGATAGGAAATACTTAATCCATATGCAGAACAGATAGGTTTGGTGAAAACTAATTTCAACAAAACTACTCTGGAGTAACCCATAGAGAGAAAGAGGTAAGCATACCAGTATACATCTGAAGGTTTGTAGTCAAATGCATACTTGAATGTTGTTGCTGTATATACCATATATCCCCCAGTTGTATGTAAAACACCCTATATGTTAAAGCATAAGTATCGAGTACTTAGTACAAAAGAATGGCGAAACCCCATACTAAATTTGTAACCTTTGGTTTCCCAGTGCTACCACTAGTGTACAGGAGAAATAGTGGGTCTTCTGCATCAACCCATTCCACATCACACTTTGTTGGAAATAGAGGGACAACATCCTGAATTCACAATACAAACACAAAATGCTGAAGTCTCTTGTGCTACTTGCTAACCAAAAATATACAACAACAACCAAGCTTTATCCCACTAGATGGGGTCGGCAACCAAAAATATGCAACTAAGAAAAAATTTGGTAACTAAGTTCATATCCTCAACAATTGACGTCAGAACAAAATAACCCAAAAGTTATAACTGCAATATGTCGATAGTGAGCAGTCTAGTTCACGGACCTGCCACCAGACATCTCTCCCATCCTTCCATTTGGTATCTTCTCTCTTCATGGCTGATTTGTTTTCAAAAGTCAAACACAGGTCTGTTCAAGCCAAAAGTGACAAAGGAGCAGAATAAGATTCTATCTATGAAGGAACAAAGATATCAATCAGATATAAATAGTGCTGAGTTTTGAGAGTAAACACTGCCAAAAAAAAATTTACAGGTCAAAAATGCCTCGTATTGCCTTGGGAATGTCATTATAATAAAAACAACATTTAAGAATGACTTGTTCTATCTTTCTCATTTGTTGACATAAACTAGTCAGGTGAATCAAACACAAAACACTCAGTCATGCACATCATAACCAAAAAGAACAACTTGGTTATAATGAAAAGCAGAGATAAATTTAATAAAATCATCTTAAAATTCAATCCATGTCATTGAGGATGGGAAACCGGTTGAAAGTATGCAGTTGAACAGCACATCTTAATAGGTATGTGGTGCTCCATACTATGTTCAGAAGATTAATCCAATAAATAACATACCTACTGGAACACCATTTTTGACAGATTCTCTGAGGGCGCTGTCAACTATCTCTTTGAGATGAATAGGTTTGGAACCTCTCCTCACAGCATTGCAGGTTATTACTGCTTTGGGTTTGCAGTCAATAATTCTTTGTGAAAGTGATTCAGAAGAGAAGCCCGCAAATACCACCTGAATGGAGCTTGTAATCATTTTTTTTTTCTTAAAACCAATCTAAACTGCAAATTTGGGAGAAGATTTCATCAACTTACTGAGTGAACTGCACCTATACGAGCACATGCTAACATTGCAATTGGCAACTCCATCAGCATAGGCAGGTAAATAATAACTGCATCTCCTTTTCGCACACCAACATGTTTCAAATAATTGGCGAGCTATGACATGAAAATACAATATAGTGAACAAGATAAACTTCATATTTACTGAACCTAACTTGGAATGCTCCACAGCATACCTGGCAAACCTTCTCCAATAGCTCAGCATAAGTCAAGCGCCCATCATCACCCAGGTCATTGCCTTCCCAATAGATAGCAACTTTTCCACCATTACCCGCTTCAATGTTTCGATCCAAAGCATTATAGCTAATGTTCGTTCTGCCTCCTTTGAACCACTGTTATCAGCAAGTCAATGTCTTTTGCAGATCAAAATTTTCCACCAAACAAGATTAATTGTAAGACAACTCACCTCGAATTTAACGGTTCCCTTCCTCACATCAATGTTTTCGGTGTAGACCTCCGGATCCCACTTCTCCTTCCAGTAGAACTGGGAAGCGATCTCCGACCAGAATCCAGCTGGATCCTCTATCGATTTCTCGTACATGTTCCGATACTGAAGATAGGTGATATTAATGCGGAGAAAAAAAGGCAAAACATGTTTATCCAAGAAACTAAAAAACGTTCCATTTTAAAGTTTTCGCATTCTTCCGAATCGAAAAAAAAATAGTTCTGTACAATAGCAAATATCACAATTTCCAGGTTTCCACGAAAGAATAAAACTTACGTAAACCTAAAAAAACCAAAACTTACTTACAAAAACAACGGAATGTCCGACAAAGGAGGAACCTTCGAGCTCACAAAACGAAATTCGCTCAAGAAAGCTCGAACCGAAGAGTTCAAGGACAAGCAACACGCACCTGTTCGGGAGAGGAGACGAGGGCCTGGCTGGAAAATTCTGGAGAGGGGAAGACGAGGTCGTTCTCCTCGGATTCTAGGGGCTCACCGAGGATGACGGCGTTAAGGTGTGAGATCCGACCAGCGCCCGAGGGGTGCAGGGCCATGGATTCCACGTGCCGGAGGCGGTTGAAGGACACCTTCGGAGACGCCGCCGCCGCCGCCGCCTCACCGGTCGTCATCACAAACCAATCACGACACCCTCCAAAAGAGGAAGAAGAACGGCGAGAAGGGAAGAGGTTTTGGCGAAGAGGGACCGAGCACAAGCAAGGAGAGGAGTCGTCGCTGAGATCTGAGACGACCAAAGCTCCGTTGCTTGTTTGACGCCAATTCGGGCAAACTATAAATTATAGGAGCCGTTGAGGACCATTTTGTAAAATCGAAGAAATTAAGGAAATAAATTACAATATCGTCAAATATTCGATAGATGTTTTCATTTAACCTTTTCCATATGCCGAGTTGGTGTAAATTAGAGTAAGGATTGAATTCCCACTTTATGATTTATTTATTTTTCATTTTAGAGTATTTATAATTACTCTCTTCTTTTTATTACGAAGTATTTTTAGATAAACGAGTCATTTTTTATCACGCGATGATAATAAATGGGATAAATTACAAAACGGATTTATATTAAAAAGCTATCTTAACAGTCCTTTGATACTTAAATAATTCATCCGGGTTAAAATCGATATTTAAATATAAACGATAATATAATAATAATAAAATTTAATAATATAAAAAAATTCATATAAAAATATTATTTATTTATTTTTTTCATTAGAAATTTATAGTATAAAAGTGTCCTTTTATAATTTTTATATAAAAAATATTTTTCAAATTAATTTTGATGATAATTGATTTGATTTTATAAAAAAAATCATAAATTATTAGAGTAAATTTAAAAAGCATAAGTAATAATCTATATAATGATCCAATGATTCTAATAATTTAAATGCGGAGGATGAATTTTTTTGTAATCCATAACTTTTGAATCCTAAGTATATGAAAAAATTTAAAATGTAATTATCATTGTGGTAAAAGGCGAAACGCTCGCCTTCAGCGTCCCCGCTAATTCGTCTCAGGACCCACACGAAGGAGGTAAATCACGGGAACTAGTCTAACTAGCCCGAACAGTAACCAGTACATGAGAAAGAACATAAACCTGACTACTAGCCAGGATTTAAATCTCAAATTTTATTATGATAATATCTCATATATTAATTTTCAATTCATCGTGTGGAAATAAAATGTAATTATCATTGTATCATAATTCGGAGACCTCTTTGAATATTTTAGCCACTAGATTTATTAGACGATTAGAAGTCAATATTAAGAAAAGTCAATGAAATTGAGAGATAGTCGTAGTATTGCGGCATGCCTCTAAAGCATTGATTTGGTATAGTGGTGGAAATATTACAAGGATGTTTTTGTCTTGTGGTCGAATAGAAAGCTGACATTTTTGACTTGGTTATTTTTATTATTACCGTTAAAAT
>JBBUKS010000002.1:10242904-10266648 GCA_038050645.1 Hedychium gardnerianum | reverse complement strand
TGCTGCGCTGCCCCTTCCCTGAGCCACCATTGTAGCTGTATACTGAATTAGTCGAAGAGTTTTTTGAGTGGAGAAGCTGGAGAAGGGAGTGGTCGTTATTTATAGACATCTCAGGTCCTGAAACGAATGACGGTTGTAGATGGAGGTTGAGTAGTCTTGGAGGGAGGATTAATGGAGACAATCTGCAGCCAACCACTCCAAATATTATTATTATTATTATTTTATAATATATGTATTTAATTTTTTAATTTAATTAATTTTAAAAATAATCAGATGTAGTATCACCAAATTTTTTCCATGTAAATTAAAAAAATACTAATAAAAATTTATCCAAATAATCAATATTTTTAAATCTATTTTTCACTAGAGAAAAAATTTCTTATAATATACTACAACTAAAATTTAAATTTTTTGATTATCCATTAAAAAAACACTGTCACTAATATAACAAATCACTATCACTAATATAACAATTCCAATTCATAACTATTACAATATATTAATTAAAAAATTAAAATATTAACAATTATGATCCTGTATCATTCTATTTTTTTTATAATTTAAGTATCTGATTAATTTTTTTGAATCGATTAATCCGATAATTCGATCTCACATTTTTTTTTATCTACTAACACAATAAATTAAAAAATATTAATAGAGATTCATCCAGATAATCAATATTCTCAGATTTATTTTTACTAGAAAAAAAATCTCTTATAATATATCATAATTAAAATTAAAATTTTAATTATTTATTAAAAATTTAATTATTATCCTATTATCCCGAGACGTGTATCACTCTATTATTAATTTGGGCGCACGAAGTTATGTAGCCGTGTTAATGTTTAGTTAAGAAATAATATTTAATCCCATTTTAATATATATATATATATATATATATTAATTTTTTTAATAATAATATAACAATTATAAGATGATATTTACTATATAATTATGATTCATAATTATTATAACTATAAAATTATAAAATAAACTATTAATATTATAATAATTACGAATTTATAACAATATAATATTAATCAAAAGAATTAAAATATTAACAATTATGATCATATAATTACCAAACAATCTCTTTTGGTGGTGGAGGGAAAGATCAACAAGAGGTAAGGCAGTTACTGATCTTGCATTCGTTCCTTCAGCCAAACTAATCGGTAGAATAATTACTAGGAATCCTAAGCATGCTGTTCGGATATATCGCAGATTCCCCATCAGTATAATTATTCTATGTCATTTCCATCAATTAATGCCGACAAATTAGATCACAAATCCTTTTCATGGCACTGTGACCTGGCTTTTGTTTGCTTTTCATTTCATCCCATTTGTTTGATTCCGAGTTCAAAGAACGCGAGGCCGACATTAGAGGTCAAGAACCAATGACAAAAATAAAAATAAAAATGGTATATTCAATCTACCTTGTCCATTCGACCGGTTCGACCTATTCAGCCAACTCAATTCAACCGGTTCAATTAGCTCGTTCAGCTTACACAAGTCCAGTCCCCTTACCGGCACAACCCTCCCAAACTTGGTTTCCCTATCACGCCTAGTCTATTTCGTCATCTAATTTGTGAGGCCTCTTAAATCTATGGGTCCATCTAATCTGGCACTCAAAATATTTAATTCTTGAAGAATTGAATGGAGCAAAAATTGATATCATTTTCTATCGAATGTGATGTTATCAGGTATACGTAAGTGAAATAACTGTATCATGGTATGCTTAATTACTTGGGCAAAACCAAAAGGAAAGAAATAGTATTACCTAGTTATCTCAAAAGTCAGAAACAGACTTCGAACTCTTTAGGCCTTCAGCATGAATGTTATCTTGGAGCTGAACTTTATCTAAGGCCACAAAAAAGTGTCACTAAAACACAAACTTATTAAAATATTTTGGAAGAAAGAGTCAGCAAAAGGAAGCTGAACACAAATTTTCATTTTCAACATTGTAGGTTCAAATCAACTGATAGTTCTGCATTAATGCAATTCTTCCGTACATCACCAAATTGCCCAGCAAATCAGCATGACACAAATTGAACCTCAATTATACTTTGAGGAATCCCTTGGATGAATGCAAAAATATGCTTAGTTATTATTTTTGACCTTGCTTTCTTGTTCGAGGATGTAGCTTTTCTTCATTTCTTCCAGGGTTGTGTCATTGGTGCTGCCATAGACTAATAATTTAGTATAGTTTCTCAAACAATACCAGTGGAAGTTATTGCTTGCACAAACTCTAATAAAGCAAAAAGAAAGGATAACTAATGATTAGGTTACAGGTTAGTTTGGAATTCACATAAAGTAAAAACATAATTTCAAAAAGAATATGCAGATGATATATGCACACAAGCCGTTTGTAGAAGCGCAAGTGCTATGCAGACAAATAAGCAGTTAACATCAAGATATTAGAAAAAAGTACTCACATTGATAAACAAAAGAATTGAGTACAGAGGATCAAGAGAATTGAGCGTGAAATACTAAATGAAAGTATATAATTTATGTAATTCTTAGAACAATATTACTATTGGAGTAGATACACCACTTGATGATGATTATGTTGCTTTGTGTATCTATCCCAACAACGATTTAGCAATCCCAAAGTTCCTTTTGGATGGCATACATAAGGAAAACTTAACATTTTTCATTTCCTAAGATAAACATCAAAGAGACTTCTGGCATGGACCTTTAGTACTAGAATCTGTTTTTTCTTCAGTTTCCCAGGATCATTATTAACTAATGTAGGTAAGAATATTTTATACCTAATAATTACAAAGATTGATCCTGAAAAACTAGCCAAAGCATCATTCACCATGAGAAATTAGTGAAAAAGTACTAAGAAGATATAAATTCATAGATATATCACTAAATATTTTCATGTTGAACCAATGCAATCTTAATAATTTCAACCAAAACATTAATTTGAAACTTTATATGTTAATAATTTGAATTAAGACTACAATTTTAAGATTGAGAACATGAAATTAATTTTTTTAAGAAAAAAAAATGATCTAGGAAAGATAAATGAACAGGGACTTATTTTGATTAAGAATTTTATATGCATGGATATATTTTCAACAAGGTTATTAATGAATTTATGCATGGATTTTGTGCAGTTGTTATGTGCATTAGATTTTTGAGCATTTGAAATTTTAATGCTCAAACTATCCAGATTGATTGGTTTCTATAAGAGAAAAGAAGAGGGAGGCAACAGGACAGGTAACACCATTTCCTGACTAAGTATGAAAGTTATTAACATACAAGAATAAGTATGATTTAAGCCCCATTAAAAAAATAAAAGAAAGTCAAATAAATGGGTTTATATCATTCTCACTTTAGGCAAATTAATTTGGATGTTAATATTGAACTTGGAATGATGAGGATTAGACATGGATGATACCACTAGAAAACCATGAACTTACTATTGATGAAGGCATTCATTCAACTCTTTAGCTGCTTTTCTACAGTGCCAAACTATAGAAAAAGTTCTTCCTGCAGCACATTCAGCATACTTTGCACAGAGATTATCACACTCCTTCAGTGCCTTTTGCTTCATTTTGCTGCGTAAAGCTGGAATTCTTTAATTAGTAAACAACAAAATGTTAACAACCATGGAAGTTAACATGGCTTAACCATGCCTATACTCATACGATTATGTTGCAAGGAAATGATGAAAATGTGTAAAATATTTCAATGTTAAAGATCCTAATGTAAACACCAGTTATTTGTTCTAATGGTAAGCGAACTAGATAAATAGAGTTTCCGACCAAAGGCTGGGGGTTCAAATCTTAACAGTATTGTTGAGAGGAATTAACCTTGTCACTCCTGCCTTGAACTGGGAATACTCTCATAATGTGGAGCAACTTCCTGGTCAAGTCCAAAACAGAAGAAATAGTCTCACTATTGAAACAAAATGACCTACAAGCTAAACCACATCTTCACCGCCACTGATTTTTTTTGCATCTACCAGTTCAACCACTTTCCTTTGTAGAAGGTGACTCCCAAGAGGCAAAAAGAGGGATCTTGCAACCAGCGCTGGACCAGATCTCAACACCTCGTCCTTGGACTCATGCCTTGTACAAACCCATAGCCAAAACAACTTCGTTCAAAGTGGTTTTGATTGAACCAATTCAAAGTTTATTATCCCTGACCACTTAACCAATTTGTTAATAAGTGTACAATATCACTTAATCATTCTTCCCAAAATGTTGTACTTTGCTCTCTTGGTAATCATGGTAGTCATCATACTTATCTTGTATGTTAATTAGGCACGACAAGATTCCAACAATTCCAACACCAGACATATTTATAAGATATAGTAAGGTGACTGATATCTCCCAAAAATCGCAACACCGGCAACACGAGAACAGAAAATACATAAACATCGAGAAAAAAATGCAGAATCAAGATTCGCGAAGTGAGCATAGAGAAAGCAGATTTAGAATCGCGGATACGACAGGAAGCAGGAGAGAGGAAGATACCTTCTTCCACCTTCTTCTTGACGCGGCTTTCTCTGGCCTCTTGTACGTACCCCATGGCAGAGACCAACCGAATCCGAGCAGGGATTAAGAAATGCAAAACCCTACGGTGGAGGCGGAACCTGACGACTTCCTAGTCGACGACGACGACGCCGTGTAACTGAGCCCGGCCTGGGATGAGTATTGCAGATGGGCGTGTGTCGAGGTAAAACGAGTTGAATGGGCCAGAAACGAAATAGGCAGTCAGCCCATTTACTCGCCACGACTTCCTAGTTTAGGGCTTCTTATGAGTCAAATATTGGCGACTAGAGCTGAGCTGGACATAATCTTAACTCCGGTTTGGAATCTCAACTTTTAGCCGAAGGGTGCCCCACCAGCTTTGGTCCGTCTCTATATTCCGCGGGCCGAACCGGCCCATCGAACCAGGACCGGTCTCTTCGCCTTTGCCGCTGGCTCTAGCTTGTCGATCCTCCCCTCCTCCGCTGCGCTCACACGCTCCTCTCATTGCTCCTTGCCGCTGCGATTGTCTGGATCTCGCCGGAGGAGACTCCGCGATGTCGAAGTCCCGGGTGTACACCGATGTTAACGTTCTCCGGCCCAAGGAGTACTGGGATTACGAATCGCTCACCGTCCAGTGGGGGTAAGAGTTCCTTTTCCCCAGCCCTAGGGCTGGATTAGGCTTCGATCACCTTGATCCTTTTTTGGTTTCCTTTTTTCTCGTTTCTGTACAGATTGGGATCAGCGAGCGATCCATTGGCTCCGCGTCTATTTGCTTCTGCCGTTCTTTGCCCATGGATTAGATTTTTTTTTTTTTTGTCGATTTTAGGTTAATGATAAGTTAAAAAGGGGATACAGGAGCAGCAGTCGAGGTTTTCAGGATCTCAAAATAGAAATATAAAAATAACCGTAGCAGACATGTTCCTTACACAGACCGCATGTCTGATTTGATTACATAGACACGACTTAGAGATGCTATACGACTAACCAGTGGTGCCAAATCTTTGCAATCTAGCTGATGAGTAATGATCGATCGTTTGAATTGACTTCTTTTCAAGCCTCACTTCTCTGGTGCTTGAATACTTTGCAATTTATTTCTTCCAAGCATTGGCTATATGTTTCCATGGGCTCATCTTGTTTACACCACATATGACTTGTGCAAACCAGTGTTGTGATCTCTGAACAAACCCTTAACAAGAACTATCACTGATAGACATGGTTGAATCTTTAAACACCTTGTTTCCCCTTTAGTTAACCGTTGGGTACCTTCACATATTTTGCCTACCAATCTTCTAATTATTGCTTCTGTATTAGTGGTTGCCAACTTAGTCTGTTATTGTGTCAGGATCTGCATTTTGTTTGTTACCAGCATTTTTTCAAAGTGGTTCATTCTGTTGCACATGTCAATACATATTCAGTACTCCATAGACATTGGATTAGCACATTATTTTAATCTTCAATTGGGGTCAACCAGACCAACTTAGTTTATTTGTTCAACCATCATCATAAATCTTTGAAAAATCCATTAATCTAGTACATCAATTCAGTCCAGTTGCAAAAATTCAACATAATGAGAAAGAAAAGATTCTTTGAAAAGATACTGATTGATGGAATATTCATTTGATGGTTCAGCATGAAGGAGATTTAAATTTAAGTATTTAACTGAGGCTGAGTCTAGCTGCATAATCTTCAAGTGCTAATGAATATTTCAATAAAGGAGAAAATCTAGATAATTTTTTTTTCTTTACAATAGAAATTAAAGAATCATTGTTTGATTCTGTTGATGAGAGATACAACTGTGATATCTGTGAGAAGTTTAGCTAATATGTCTGCCATATATGTGCTTGCATATTATATATGCACGTGGTCCCTACTGAATGATGTCTATTTATTAGTTTCAAACATTATTTACCAATAAAAATAAGATGTACTTTTTTTATTCACTTGAAAATGAAGAAATATGCTTTACAAGGTTCTAAAGCTGATTTTTTCAGGAATCAAGATGATTATGAGGTTGTGCGGAAAGTTGGAAGAGGAAAGTATAGTGAAGTCTTTGAAGGTATAAATGTAACAAATAATGAGAAGTGCATTATCAAGATCCTAAAGCCTGTGAAGAAAAAGAAGGTATTGATCTGTCCTTTAGTGTGCTAACTTTTTATTATGTATAGCATCAAGTTTCTCTTTTGTATATGGACTTTCTTCTAGGGTTAACAGTAAACTTAATTTTACTTTCAAAGCATAGAATCTATTTTCTCACAGACTAATCGTTAAGGAAAAGAAGATACATAGATGCTTGATTGGGTGATTATATGTTATCAAATTCAATGCATGCTTAAAGTTAGGTTCATCAGAGAGAAAGTTGGATGGGGTACGGATGGAAACACATAGGGTACCTGTCACATATGTTACTTAGACTCATGTATGAGCATCCGACATGAGGGTGAATCAATGTTTGGCGCGGTTATTTCTGAAGGTATTTACACATGGTCAAAAGAAAAGTTAGATTATCCGCTTAGAATGCTGGTGTCCAAGTGTCGGATAAAGGGGGTAGATGAAGACTCCAAGTATAGGAGCTCTCAATTTGTTCATGTTTGAATAGGAACTTGATTAATTACCCACCTTTTTAACCCTAATCCAAACATGATGCATATCTTTATTCTAATGTAATCTGCATGTACCATTAAATGAACCAAACTCAAACTAGATTCAAGTCTGATTTGTTTATCAAATATCTCTACCCAAATCTTGTTTGAAATCAATTACTATGCTTGCAAGCATAAGTGGGTCAGTTAGGTGTGGCTACTCAAAAATTGCTACCCTCACAATTTAGGATCAAAATTGAACCTCCATTGCCTCCAATGACCTTGTATGATAATGAAGTTTAAGCACTTGAACTACATCGTCTTAACCTACTTGGGAGGACGAAAATAAAAACTGAGGAAAGTTTTTGTGTGGAAAGTTTTCCGGTGTTTATTTCGTGAAAAAGAATGGATTACTTATGCTTTTCATTATTTCCTTATTATAAAATAATGGACGGACGGATTTAAGAATTCATCTGTGGATATTGTTTGGATATTTTTTTATCCGCCCAAATCGGACGGAACACAACTTTCCTTCCACACTTGTCTTGCTTTCCAGTCAAATCTCTCTCAACTGCTACCTCACTCGGCTGCGAGCCACGGGCGGGCTCGCCTCTCATCACGGGCAGCATTGCACGGCTGTCTTGCGCGGTTGGGAGCCATGGACAGCACTGCGCAGCTGCCTCGCGCGACCCTACGCCGCAGACAACCTCACTCACAGGCATGGCCAATCTTGCTTGCAGCACGGGCTTATTTTTTCTTTCCCATCCTTTTCCTTCCTCTTTTCCTTTCTTTTTTTCTTCTCTTTCTTTCCCCTAGGGATTTTTTTTTTCTTTTCCCTTCTTTTTTTTTCTCTTCCTTTTCCTAGGGATTTTTTTCCACCTTGGATTCCTTTCCTTCCTCAATCCATATCTTGCAGTAAACAGAGCCTTAATGTATCTTCTTGAAAATATTTCCTAAAGGAATTGTGCTTGCTTACACCCTAGACATCAATCCATCAAACTTGCAGGATGCATGGCCTGGAGAAAGAGGGACTACATGATTCTTGTGAGACACATTAAGACAGTGGAACCAATTATAAGTAAAAGAATGCTTCTCAATTATGATATTTTCCCTCTCACTTCCTATCTTTCTGATGCATTCTCCCCTGCGCCACTTTCTAATATGTTGAACTTCCTTGCTGCTTATTTTGATTGAAAAACACTTGTCTATTATTCAAAAAATGTTAAATTGGAAAACATTTTAACCTCCCATATTCTCCATTTCACAATTTTTTGTCTTGTCTTGATGGTCTAACCTCCTGGAGAATCAACTAGATTTGAGTATGTCTTCAACTACTCTGTTCTGAGTAAACAACCCTTTTTCACAAGTAACAAATTAGGTTATTACTGCCTCTCTTTGTGTATTTGTATTCTCTATAAATTCTGTATAGGATGTTCTTTTTAGTGTACTTGTATTGTCTCTTGGTCAGCATGGTTGGCTAATTATTAATCTTTCTGCTGATCTTGTGAACATCATTCTTGATGAAGCTCTCAATCAAATATTTTTCTTCTTACATTTTGATGTTGTATCCTTTCATGGCTTGTTTCTTTCTTAAGAATATTCAATGGGATTTGTGCTTATTGTTTATAAGTTTTTGTGAATTTGTGTTTCCTCTATTATGCAGATAAAGCGAGAGATCAAAATTCTTCAGAACCTTTGTGGTGGTCCAAATATTGTCAAACTTTACGACATTGTCAGGGATCAACACTCAAAAACTCCAAGCTTGATATTTGAATATGTCAATAGTACTGACTTCAAAGTGTTATATCCTACATTGACAGATTATGACATACGATACTACATTTATGAACTACTCAAGGTTTGCTTTTAGCCTTCTTGTAATATATGGCTGACTTACATATTTTTTACATGTTTTTAGACAGAAGATATTATGCATTTCTCTTGTATTAGTCTCTCAATAACAATTTATGATGGATGGCCAAAATATCTTAAAACAATGCATTTTGTAAGTTGTGGAGATAAATACTCTACCACCAACTTATTTTCTGGTGAAAAACGATTGTAATTTGATTTTTTGTTGCAAAGGGAACCCAAAAAATTCCTCATGTAATTATGAGGCCATTATCATCAGCCAACGTGTTCCGAACTAATTGAGTTGGGCTGATTTGGTCTCCAACAAATTTCGTAGAAATATAACAAACAATAAAATTTTAATCAACTTTGAATTTATATCATTTTAAAATAGGATTTTGAAAATCCCTATTGCATTATGCTTATCGACCTAGGAGAATCTAACTGTAGGTAAATTGTTAGCATTGTCTTCAATCGATTCCATGCATAAGTAATGATGACCTTATGAAGTCTATTAGGGTGCGTTTGGTTCAAGGTTATTGTTGATAACCTTGGTTATCTATCCAAGGTTATCAACAAAAACCTTGTTTGGTTTAGGTAATGAGTGATTCCCTAGTAATGGTGCATGCCCGAGACGTCAGCAAACGGGGCATGCGACCCGGAATGTGATTCCCTCGAAAAAGTGAGGTTTTCCTTGATTCCGGGGTTAACAGGAATCCAACCGCAGTAGGTCGTCAAGAGCGAACAGCGGTCGGTCGTTGAGGGCGAGCAGAGACCGTTCTGTGGAAGGCTCGTCGGGGGCCGGAGGTGGTAGGCGGCTCACTGGCCGTTGAGCGCCAGCCGCCGTCGGTCGAGTGCGAACAATGGCCAGTCGTCGAGGGCGAGCAGCGTTCGTTCCTTTGAAAGGCTCGTCGGGGGCCAGAGGTGGCAAGTGGCTCACCGGCCGTCAAGCCCAAGCAGTGGCGTGGTTGGTCGTCGAGCGCGAGCAGCAAGGCGGTGCCAGCTTGGGGTCGTTGTCGTTCCTTCGTGCGGAAGGCTCGCCGGGGGCCGGAGGTGGCAAGCGGCTCACCGGTCGTTGAGCACGAGCAGCGGCATGACCGGTCCTAAACCCTAAACCCATGGTGAGCGATTCTAAAATATTATTCAAATTTATTTATTTATATATATCACCATTAATAATAATATTATTATATATATTTATTTTATTTGTTTTATTTTGTTAAACTAAGTTATATACTAAAACCTCCAAACAAACAAGTTTTTATTGCATTACCTAAGATTGAATCATACAACATTAGGTTATATTTTATTCCCCATAACCTTAGTTATATGATTACCAAATAATCACATAATCAAAGTTACGAATGATAACTTGAACCAAACGCACCCTTAAAGTTTTTATTGTTATCCTTTCTTGGACGACCTTTCCGGTGAGTAAGAAGTTGATGCACTTTGTCTTTTCTTTTGAGTCTTGATTTTGTCTCTTTTTGTTTTGGCCGTCCCTTTCTAACAAATAAAAAGGAGCATGAGGATGATGACCATGTTTTCACAATACTCAGAACATAAAAGTGGTAACATCAAGGATGAATCAGCATAACCCTAACAAAGTTTACATACAAGGTTGAAGAATTGAATTTCGTATAGCAAATTACTATCTAATTTAAAAATTGAACTTGTGGTTAAATAAGCCAACATTATAAATAAACATGCATTATGATCAGCTCTCCCCAATGTCATTAAACATGGATGCTTTTAAAGTATATAATATGAAACAATTTGAGTTCGTGAATGCAAGATGAGAATTCATCATATCATTATGTACTTTATAATAATTTATAATAATGATTACTTGTATAAATTTGTTTCTAGTATTGCTACGTGCCTCTTGTATCAGCACACTAGAAAACTCTGTAGGGTGACGAGCTTTCAAAACATGAATAATTAAAAAAGTACACATGCTAATTTGAATTTTAATTGATTTCTCAATTTTACAATTAGAGTCTTGCATTCTTAGTTTATGATGTTACTTCTGTTCAATTCTCTCTTTTTGGATTTTCTGGGAAACATGAACTAGTTATAATTTATAAGCCTGAGTCTAGATCATGTTCTCTAAAGTAGTCAAGTGTGGATTTCATAGATTGATAGTACAACTCATTTTCTTATGAAATAATGATTCAATTCATCTCAAATACATCTGTAATTGACTTTTTATAAAAAACTAAAGATTTAAAATGCTCTAACAAATTTCCTAGATATCTAATAAGTGAGGATTTTATAGTCTAGGTCATTTTGTTGGTCCTCTAAAGGTGTCAAGTGAGATTTTTATTGACTGAAAGCACAACTCCTTTTTATATAAAATAATGGTTTAGTTCATCCCAAATAAATCTCTAATCGATTTTTCTAAAAAATTTAATGACTTTTAAAATGCTCTAACAAATTTCCTGGAAATATAACAAACTATAAAATTTTAAAGAACTTAGACAACATTAAAATTTTCAACAAATTTAAATAGAATTTGAAATCCAAAATGCTTATGTTTTCACATGTTTTGTGCTATTAGTATGACATTCAACATTTACTAAATTGTAAACCTCTCTATCAGATAACTAACTAGAATGCTAATTTCCCCCATCTATTGGCATGGGCTGCTATATTGTTTTCTTATTTCCCTAGACTATTTGAGGATTTGATCAATAATAGAGAAAATTATATGTATTTAAAAGGTTGGTAAATTTATTGGAAGGAGTGGCAGTATAGGTGGTGACTTTGTTTTGGTTTTCTTTGTAATTTTTTTTTACATTGAGTTATGGTCTCAAATTTATCATTTGTTGCGATGCTTACAAAAAACTGGGGATGAATGGGTATAGGAGGTTATCACTTAACATGAGAGTGAAATAGTTGGAAAAAGTTCTTAAAAAACTATCAGATTTGGATTTTCTCTCTCCTTTTTTTTTTTTGCTTTCAATCCCATTGCAGATTGTATGTATGAAATGTAGTTTTCTTCATAAGTACATTTGGAATGATGTGAATGTGATAGTTTCTACTTGTTAAAATTTGGGACCCATGATGAAATATTGTTATTTCAGCTGCAACTGTTATTTTGCTCTTACAGTTTTTTTAATCCTTAAAGATGGATTTGATCGGCCATTATGCTGTCCTGCCCAACTAAACTCATTGTATCGAGTTATTATTTCTCTCTTTTTGAAGTTACCGCAAAATAATTTCCTCTAATGTGTTTTATATTGCTCTGTTCATTTATAACTTCCTGCACTTCCAGGCAATGGATTACTGCCATTCTCAGGGAATTATGCATCGAGATGTCAAGCCTCATAATGTTATGATAGACCACGAGCTCCGGAAGCTCCGGTTGATAGACTGGGGACTTGCTGAATTCTACCATCCTGGTAAGGAGTACAATGTTCGTGTAGCTTCAAGGTATGTCATGCTATGAACTTCATGAGTTTTTCAATTGTCTATTGTTAGATATCCTGAAATAAACCCTTTAATATTCAATCTATTACAATGGATGATGAAGTTACATTCAGTAATAGATTAATGTCGGCCTTTTTGAAGTTTGGATGTCAGTACAGTGGCATATGTGCCTGACTGGATTAGACACATGATTTTGTGAAGGACCAATTAGCAGCTATGCAGTTGCATTGGCAGATTTGGAAGAGGACTGCATGGTGTATATGCCTACATATGTTGTGGAAAAGAAAAAAAAACCTATGTTGTATAATTTGCACCTTTGTGGATTGAACTAAATAGATTTAAGAACCTAAATTACACTATTGGGTAGCTTGTAAGTTAACTTGAACAAACACTTTTGCAAGTGACAAGCTATATATACATATATATACTTTTAACTTGTATTGCATGTCCCTCACGTACTACATATGCACTATTCATTTTGGTGATTGCCTATCAATGCCTAGATTAGACAACATCAGCTGTAGATGTGCATGCACAACTAAGCAAGGTGGTCAGTGTAATCCAGCGGGATTACAGAAACATTATATAGATTTTAATCATTATCATTGTCAAACTATGTCAGCAACTCAACTGTTTGAGATAGGTTATATAGATCTTATACCCCCGTTGCACTCTATCATCAGCATGTATTTTGCTTTACTGCTATTCAATCACAATACTGATAACTTTTTGTCAAATATTCTAGGCACCACTTTAAGTAACGCAGTATATTTGCGGAGAGATTCATCAATATTCTTGATGTTTGGTCATTTTCCCTTAATTTTTCTTTTGACCTTTTCCGCCTCTTTCACATAGTGCACCAACATGTACTAATTTTCTTGTTTAAGTTGGCCTTTCAGAAAAAAGAACCATCATGATGATATAGTTTGGTTTTTCTTTTTGTACTTATTGCAAAATGTGTTCACCCACATGGGTAAACTTTTTGTCGATGTTGGAGAAATCTTTACATCAGTAGATCTTCCAAATACCTCACCTCTGTATGAAACAAACCAAGCTTAATTGCCTACTATTCATTTTTCACTTGCTATTGCAGAGGATTTCTGTCTGATTCTATAGAAGTACCCCAAATCTTCCACGCACCAATAAATATAATGTTAGCATTATTACGGAAATTAAAGAAAATTGGTAGAGGAATAAGAATGACAAGAAATTCTGGTGTTGAAGGATTTTTTTTTTTGCATTCGTCATGGAAATTTATTTTAAAAAGAAAAACTTGGTGGAGTCTATTCTTGTTCCAGATATTTGAGTTTCCAGTGAAGCAGTATCATCATTGTTTGTTAATTCTTGCTATAGCTTCAACAAGCTGTCTGAATCAAAGTCCAATGGTATTATTTTATAGCCATTTGTTTAAATAGTAATGAAATCTATTTTATTAAATATGCCAAATCGTCATGTACTCTCTGGAATGAAATTTAACTGTGGGTGTGATTTGTACGCAGATATTTCAAGGGCCCTGAACTCCTGGTTGACTTGCAAGATTATGACTATTCTTTGGACATGTGGAGTCTTGGTTGCATGTTTGCTGGAATGGTGAGTGTACCTGCTGGGGAATTAATGCACTTCTAAATACTGTTTCCTTGGAGGCTTCCCAATCTTCTAGTGCCAAATACATTGATGTTCTTCTGTTGTTTGATTTCAGATTTTTCGAAAAGAACCTTTCTTCTATGGCCATGACAATCATGATCAGCTTGTCAAAATTGCTAAGGTAACAAGATCTACCTTAAATGAAGTCAGTGTTTGGTCTATTCACACTAAAATTGAAAATCCACATAGTATAACACCTATAAATTAAAAATGGGTCAATCTTGTTACACTTTGATTTATCCGTTTCAAATGAATTGAAGATGAGAGGTTAAGTTACTGAGTTAAAATAGTTTTAGTTTGTACGTTGGCCTATATTTTCAATACATGTTAGTTTTTGTATTTTGTATGCCTCTTATCTATATTTATGGTTTTATGGACTTTTAGTTGTATAATATGTTTTTATGCTTGAATCTTTGGCTATTATATGTATGATTGATTACTTTTATATTTGTTTTTATTTATGCTTAGTTGAGATGATTTCATATTTCTTGTGCTATGGAATGTTTTTTTTCTAACATTTCTTAGATACATAAAGTGTTTATTGATGTTTATATGAGAGAATATTTTTTCCTAAGATTTCATAGATACAAATGATGATCACAAAGTTTATGTTCTTTATTGGTTAAAAGTATTTTTTTTTCTTTGGAAAATAGGATCTTATTGAAGTCCATTATGGGGACATTGGTATGAGATTACATGGAAATAGAACAATGTCTCTCATTTCTCTTCCCCCTTCAGTTTGCAGGATATCAAACTGACCTGACCTTAAAATTTTACCATTTTATAGCCAATTACTAATAAATTTACAATGTTTTGGTGCATTGCGAGATTTAGCTGATATTACAGTACCTGCATTTTGCCATACTAACTCAAACTGCTCCCATTTAATTAAACGGTAGCCTTACCTGCTTAATACTTGCATAGATGCTAATAACTAATGTCTATGCCTATCTGTTTAGCCAAACTGATACCATGACCTGCCACAATTGCGTTGGGTAGTTCATGGGTATCCAAATAAATGGATAATTGAATTCTTTCCAAGTATAAAATTATTGTTAATTAAGATTAACAAATATAATGACAACATATTAGTCAACTGCTAATAAAATCATTAAATTATCATAAACGTAGCTACAAGGAATAAAATTTCTTGTCGTCCTGCCCAGTATGGGCGAAACATTCTGTTCCACCCGTCGACCGAAACTGGCATTGGCACACTTAAAGTACCGCGGCCACCTAGGACACCTCTTGCGGGTCTTGCGGCCGCCGAGGATGCCGCCTGCGGGCCTTGCGGCCGCCGAGGACGCTTCTTGCGGGCCTCGCGGCTGCTGAGGACGCCCCGTGTGGGCACGACGGTCGTTGCTGGCAGCATGAACAGGAAGGAGAAGAACAGGAATGCGCAAACATTAAGGAAAAGAAGAGGAACGCGCGAACAAGAAGGATCGAGGACGCCTCCTGTGGGCCTCGCAGTCGTCGAGGACGCGCCTCGAACAGGAATGAGAAGAACAGGAGCTCGCGAAGAGAGAAGAGCACGCGAACAGGAATGAAGGAGAAGGGAAAAGTTGAACTTAGCTTTTCATTAAATAAGTTATGTTAATAATTTCAATCAACTCCTAGCTATAGTTGAGAGAATTTAAATAAACTTAATTAAACTCAAATAAAATTGTCTCGTTAATTTTATATATATATATATATATAATTATTTTTATTTTTATTTTTTTTGTATATTTATTTTTAAAATATTTAAAATATTATTTTTAGTTAATATATTTTATATTTAAAAAATATCGAAATCATATCGGCATGACACGATACAGTACCGAAACTGTATCGTTCCGGTCTAGAACTAAAACCTCGGGTCGAGATTTTAAATCTTGTGTAGCTACACAACAAGAAATTACCAATACTATCACCATTGACCCATCAAAAGAAAATAACTACTTAAATATGCACCCATACACACACAGGTTCATTGTTAGGGTACCCATCACCATCCCTATGCTTTTGCAGGAGACTTATATTGATCTGATATTCATTCATCTTCTTTTCCAGGTTCTTGGTACTGATGAACTAAATGTGTACCTAAACAAGTATCGGCTAGAGCTTGATCCACAGCTTGATGCTCTCGTTGGAAGGTATGAGGTACTTGTGATGGAATGTTCATTAGCTCTAATATTTCCCAAATTCATATTTTTTGCTTTGCTTTCTTCAGGCACAGCAAGAAACCATGGTCTAAATTCATTAATGCTGACAATCAACACCTTGTTTCTCCAGAGGTTTCTATTTGTGCTCGCTTCAAATTTGCTGAAAGAATAAAAATTACTGTTTTCAAATTTAATTTTGCTAACGATGTGTATATTCAACATTATTAATTGTCCTCTGTCATGGCTGGCAAACACCTGTGCAGGCAATAGATTTTCTTGATAAACTCCTGCGATATGATCATCAGGATAGGCTCACTGCACGAGAAGCAATGGTATCATCTGAATTTATGTTCATTTACCACAGTTCTTTCCTTGTATCATCAAAATACCTGGGCCTATAATGATTTTAAGACATCAGCCCCCTGAAATATGATATAGAATGAAGCTTTAGTTATAGAAGGGTAGTTAAGAATGGATTGACATGTTTAAGGGATATTCGGAATCTCTAAAAAAAACTTTTTGGTCATCTTTGTCGTTGATTTGAAGTAGACTTCAGAGATCTGAAAGAACCGGCCAAATGCTTTATCATTGTTCATTGATATAGATGCCCTGAACTCTGGCAAGCAAACAACCACAATATACATATACATATTTTAGAAAAAAAAAGTCATAAATGTGAGATTTGCAGTAACATGCTCAATATATAATAATCTGTGCAGGCACATCCATATTTTCTTCAAGTGAGAGCAGCAGAGAACAGTAGGATGCGGATCCAGTAAAAGTGTCATCCGGGCTAGTTGATATGGAATCGGGGTTGTAGATTATTCACATTACGACATTGCTTTGGAGCATCTTTTATCATTACCCCCAAGCACTTGGACGGCGTGTGTGATTCTCTTTCATAGCACTGATTTCATTGTGATGGTGTCCGAGTTTGTTTAGAGGTGACAAAAGATTCTATCTTACGTAGCATCATGAAACAACTTTGTTGTGGCTATGTAATAGTTTAGTTTGGTATGCCAAAAATGAACAGGAGTAAATACCTAATATCTAGTTAATCAACAAAATAATCTCTTTGTTAAGTAGCCCAATAGCAAAGATGAAAAATATAATGGCTGTGCCATTAAGTTGATACACGATATAGTTGGTCAATACAAAACTTCAGAATGGAGAAACTAGAACTCTATTATTTCTGTATTTTATGGCCCTGATAACTTTTTGATTAGTTCTGCGTGTTTATGGTTTTACAACTTTTACAGTTTCTCTATATGGTACCTTGATAGCATCATTCCTGTCGGGGGTTGATTGACTCCAACACCAAGTTTTTTTTTCTCCTAATTTTAATATTTTCAAATAGTAAATTTTAAGTGTTAATTATTTAACGTGTTATTTTTCCTAAAAAAGAAACAAGCTCATTAATTTTCTTTATTGTCAAAGCCTGCAGATCTGCAGGCTACTATTACCAAACTAAATTTACCAAGGTATATTGGCTCAATGCTCATGCAGTCCTGTCCAGATGGTTTGCTCTCTAATTAATCCCTTGGCACGTAAGTAATAAATGTCGTCTAGTCTTTAAGCATCCAATGAGCAATGCCCTCTCTTGATTTGCAATCCTTGAAATGATCCATTTTAACGGAGAGCATGAAGTAGGCATTTCGCAATTCGTGGACAAGAGATGCAATATGATTTTATATATGACAGTAAAAGATAAAACGCTCTTGTTTAGTGTTTTCATCGATCTATTTCAAAATCAATACGAAGAAAATAAATTACGGAAGTTAATCTAGTTAGTTCGAATAGTGATTAGTATATGAAAAAAAAATAAAAATCTGATTACTAATGTGGATTTGACTCTCAAATTTTATGATAATAATATTTCATGTATTAATCCGATTCCATATATACACACACGTGTGTGTGAGGCCGCCGTTGATGTCTATGAGGCTCTCAATATTTCCAAATTTTCTTTCAAGCACTGTTCTCACCTTGCTACGCTGACTATACCGAATGCATGTCGCCTCCCGAGCATTCCATACGATTAAATCTCCTGTTTCCGACTTCCAGGCCCAAATCAGACACCAAACCAACAACTGATTTATTCATCATTTCTTCAAGGATGTTAATGGATAGCTCCTAAACTCTTCCATTAGTCAACCAATTTCAGCCAAAAGTTGATATTTTTGCCATCACCTAATTGCCGTCGGATACCCTCCTGGACCAACATGACAGTGATCTCCACAACTGTGAAAATACAGTCCTGGATTTAAATACAGTCGTTAATACATTCAAACTCTTGATATTTGGTCAATAATCTTCTGAATTTAAATACAAATTTATAATCTATGCAAGCATTTATCCACAACTACACTCCTATCCTACAGTATTATGGGCAGCGTCTAAAATCTTTCCCCAAGTCCCTTCACCAAACTATAGACGATATTGCCATTACCTCACGAACAACATTCGCCAGCAGGATGATAAATATTTTTTGAAAAATAGTAAATGACCGAAGATAAAACTTCCCCTAGTAACAAAAAGTTCGAAAAGAAAAAAAAATAGAAAAAATAACGTCAAATGCAGGTTGAACTGCAATCCAGCATGATTAATGCAATAGCAGGAGCAATTCTCTGTTTTCTGGAAACAAAGCATCCATAACAATGTGAAATTATAACATTTTAAAGCGTTTACAACTATTAAAAAACAGCAACGCGATTTTAAAATATAGTGGAACATGATATGAAAAGGTTCTTATGCTTTAACCATACAATTACGGAATCACCCCAAATAACACGTTATTGTCCAGGGACAAGTCTGATAAGCTGACCCAGTTAGGTCCTGTAGTTTCAAACAGTTCCTTCTAGAAAGGCCAAAGGAGAATAGCGGGAGATGCATATTAATTACTTGGGCCCGATATCCTTGAGTGCACAAATCTGCTCTTCGCCCATTGCAGACATGACAGTGACCACCAGGTCTTTCCCCTCTGCAAAACCATCTTTGATCTGTGCCAACAAAAAAATAGCTCGGAAATCAAATTTTCTATTAAAAAAACTTGTTTACTGTGGTTTGCACAAGTTATCAAGGCATCCAAATGAATAAGAAATAAGAATGATAAAGGCCGACCTAGCAAAGAGAACAAATAATGAATCATAGCACATGGAGCCATCTCATTATCTTCCTCTAAAGATATAATCATCAGTTGATGAAAGAGCCCAATGCAACAAAATGCATATTGGGTCTTTGAAACAGTTCAAATCATTTCGATAATAATAAGTTTGATGCATTTTACCGAGAAGGTCTATGGTTTGAGTCCATATAGCCCTAGAATCCTAATATAAAAAAGCTAATGACAGATTAGCATATCTAATCCCATTAACAAATATATTTCATCTTTCAAAGCTTACTCCAAATAATTTTAAACTAACATATCTTAATAATGATGTAACATTCCAATAACAAGTAGAATTTTTTTCACTCTGAATAAATGTGAAACCAAAGTTTAATTCTAAACACTTATGAATAGAACATCAAAACCTTCATACTTTAGATGTTAATAGATAGGGAAAAAAACAGAAGTTAATCAGTGGGGGATAGTAAAATGGGATGCTAAAGTAATTCATAAAGAAAACAGCAGATATATATCTGGCACTAACCTGAGCAAGCAGAGTTTCATCAGTTGGGAGTCTTAGGTCATCCTTTGTGCTACCATTTTCAGTCAATAGACTCACCTATATGAGTATTAAAGGGTGAGAGACAGACTAAGGATCAAACAAAAATATATAGTTTAATAAAATCAGATCATACAAATCCATCCTCTGATATATCGATAAGCTGATAGTCAGTACGAGTTACATGGGGAACCTGGACATCTCTGAAAAATTAGCATGATTGAAGCAAACAAATGTTCTGCCATGGAAACTGAAGCATCACTTACATCACAGTTATGAGATGATGGCACAATATCTTCAAGCTTCTTAGCATTGAAAATATCAATGGCAACGAAGTGACATTTTGCATGACCATGTTTTCCAGTTTTGGAGGTTGAAACCTCTACAACCTATTACAAAAATTCCAAAGCCTCTGGGTTAATAACCAATTAAGAAAGAAAAAAAATGACGAGAGGTTATGTGAAGAATAATCTATCTAGTTAATTGAATATGATATGATAAATAGCATAACACCCGATGACCATAACCATGAACTTTTACTGCATTTGCTAAGACAAACATACAACTAAAGCTATGATTAATGTAACAGGATCCTTAGTCTAATTCTCAATTTCATAGCATAGTTATAAAACCAGATCAGACCAGCCGGTCAACTGGAAAACACAGAAATGAGTCACTCACCAAATCAGTTTCCTTCACAGATCAGAGATGTAAAGAAACCAATAAAAAACTGGTTCAACCATCCATTTTTTGAAAACGGAAAAACTGGCCAAGTCTTTATAAACCACTCTGGTTTTATCATACATGTAAAAATGAGAGAAATACCCGTTTCTAATACTACAACTCGAAAGGAATCTACGGCCTTCCGTAAATTATAACTCAAACAAATTCATCTATGTGCTAAGATTGTTGCAAAAACTCAAAACCAGATACTATTCTCTTAAACTAGTAGTTGTTGCAGTTTGTCAGGCTAAACATGTGCCAGAATACTCATATAACAATACTTCGTCATTTCTTCTTCTCTTTTTGTAGGCATCATCAATCTTAGTTTGCTTGCTAAAATGGTCTAAGAAGGTCATTAGATCAATACCAACTATAAGTCTTGGTCCCATAAAAGAAAAAAAAGGATCAATGCCACCTTATGATGAGGTAACGTAAATGCTTGCACTTGATAATGTCAGTGCAACAATCACACCACTTTCACGAGCATCAATTAACTCTTTCCACTAGCACCAACTGTGTCACCACTATGCCCCATTTATTGCTTATACTCATATTCAGCTCGGGAAGTATGAAAAGCGACTAAACTTCTCAGTCATTTGGTATACCATCGCCTTAACCTTCAAATTCATAGTAGACATCTAAACTTCTCAGTCATTTGGTTCACCAAGAGCTCATCTATGTTGTCGTTTCTAGATGTAGCATTAGGTTCCTCTTTTATTGCATGACGAATTTCTTAAAGGACTTTAGAAACGTGAAAATATCTAAATATCCACCAATAAGATGTTGCCTGAGGTGTGTGCTGCCATTGTCAAGTCCAATCATATCAGAATGTCAATACTGCCAATGAAATCAATTCGCCGGTCAAGCTGCATGTCTCCATGATGGATAATAAGATAGTTTTTGTGTCATTTGTCTAGCTATGCATTATTATTATAAAAAAAGAAAGAGATTTCAACCGAGCAAAACCTTAAGTAAACATTTGCCCTTTTTAAAAATTGATACACTATCATGAGAAATAAAAATAGAATAAAGTATAAGCATTGCATAAAGGTCCCCTATTTAAATGCATCATAAAACTCTACTTACTAATTCAAAATTCTCTCCATTTTTGACATTATAAAAAAGAAGAAACACAAATTATCAAGTATAAACAAAATATCATGATACAAATTACAAATTAAGTATTATCATCTCTTATTGACAATATAACATATATGCAAGACAAATATAACAAGAAATCAATCATAAGAAGCATAGAGTACCAAAATACCTAATTGTATTTATAAACTACAAAATATATATATATTTATTCACTTAGTAAAAATATTAATTAGTTGGTTTAAATGAAATATAAGGAGATCTGATTTTTAACAACTTATAAATTCCAATCTTAATGAACATCAATGTTCACAAGTGGTAGGCAAATTCAAGATGGCATATAGTGGCAAAATAGGTAATAGAAAAAAAAAATTAAAGCAAGAGATGCAACTGACATGAACAAAAACACCTACAGGAAAACAACATTATGAGGGGATATGAAGTATCAAGCATACTGTAAAAAAAACACCAGTGAAAATACATTGGAAGATAATTAAATTCATTATTATTTTGATATTGGAAAAGAATATTATGTGTGTGAGTATATATACAGTATAATTAACACTTATCTTCTATTTTTCACACAGATTCTAATAGTGCTGATCCTAGCAATCTAATGCAATTGATAGTTAGATTCTTTGCCCATCAAATCTTAATTCCAATACCAATTTTGACAACAATGATAAGCACACTACAAGAAAGGCTGAAAAGTTCGTAAGTTGATAGAGCAATGGAAAGAAAGACAATGAAAGAGCGTTTAAAAATTTGTTTGTTAAAATAGAGAGGAACAGACAGAGAGAAAGATTTCCATCCATTACAACTAGAATTCTTTCTATGTTGAGGAGCTATGAGATGCTGTGAAAAAACAAAATATATTTTTTACTATCAAATCTGGATTCTAATACCATTTTGACAACTACAATATGTACACAACAGGAGAGGCTGAAACCTTTGCAAGATAAACTAATGAAAAGAAAAGACAATGAAAAAACATTTAGAAATTTGGTGGCCAAGAGAGAGAGAGAGAGAGAGACTCCCATTCATTACAAGAGAATCCATTCTAGGTTGAAGAGATATAACCAGTTACGAAGAAAACAAAATAGCTTGTCTGCTTGGTGAACAAAGCAATTTGTTGATGATCTTTAGTATGTGAAATTTTTAAAGAGTTAAAATTGAAATATGGAAGTCAATATTAACAGTATAAGCAAAAAGGGTGTGTTAGTTAAGGAACAATGCTAGATATTGATATTTTCTTAAGTTTTAGAAGGAACAAAATGGCACTGAGAGGGCCATTCAAATTATATTGAAAAATTAATTATCAGGCAAATCAGTGTATGACAAGATGCTAGCTCTTCTCATCCTGGAGAGGTTCAGATTTTCTAGGTTTCCACGGATGTCTGATTTTTATGACTATGCTTTTATATTTCCATTTTAATTCTTGTTTAGTAAGGAAACATAACCTCTCGTTAAGGTTGATTGGTTGCACTTTGCTAAAGTTGATTGACAAACTACTTATCCTAAAATTTCAAGCTACTAGAAGGGACCGATTTATATGTTTACATTTAAAATGCTCCTCCCTTTGTGTGTGTGCAAAAATAATTCACTTGATTGGCCCAAACTAAATGAACTGATGATAAATTTCCTTTTTATACAAGTACAATTTGAACCATATATCATGGTAATGTTAATTGGCTAACCACTTATCTCAAAGGCTCAAGCTATTAGAAAAAGGACCAATGTATATATTTAGATTCTTAATGTTCACCATCATGTGTGAGTGGGTATAGTTCACTTAATTGTCTGAAGCTCAAACACCTGAATTGATGAGATATTTTTATTTGATTTGAACCTGACCTCTGTCTAATACCATTGTAAAGGTGATTACCTAGCACTTACCTAAAAAAAGTCAAGTTGTTAAGAAAAGAACCCCTTAGCATATTTATATTCTTACTATTCTCCTTCATGTGTAGGTGGGTATATATGAATTGATGACTCCGTGATTTACCTCCCTTCACATAACCTTGAACAGACTGTGAGAGTTATATTTTGCCCCCGGGGCAATGGTGCGATGGTTAGGCCCTCCAATGGATAACCAAGGGATCTAAGGTTCGAATCTCAGCTACG
>JBBUKS010000002.1:10216316-10242428 GCA_038050645.1 Hedychium gardnerianum | reverse complement strand
CTAACCTTTGTTTTGCAGGACTATTACTATTATTATATTTCCTGTGCTAACTTTGTTTTGCAGATAAAATAAAGTTCAGAATTAACTCAGGTTCGATCGATCGGACGAAATGTTCAGTCGACCGATCATACCAGATCAGCACAGGATCAAACAGAGGTTGTATACTTGGAAAGACTGGGATCAGTCGATCGAGCAAAGAAGGAAATAAACAGCTACCAGATCGAATCAATGCAGAAAAGGTAAACAGAAGGATCAGACGACTGATAATCTTGATCAGTCGACCGATCAAGCGTGATTTTCGAGATCGAACAGATCAGATCAAAGAAAAGAAAGAAGGTCGCGAGTTCAGTCGATTGATAGGATGATCAATCGATCGAAAGGATCAGTCGATTGAATGATTTTTCAATCGACCGAACGTAGCCTATAAAAGAAGCCCTCAGGGTCTGAGCCGAAGACAACTTTTCTCTGTTCCTCATTATATTCATGCAAGCTGTTGCTACTACATCGAGAAGCAACCCGATAACCTACGTCTAAGCTTATTTGTCTCATTATCGGTATATTTCATAATTGCATATTATTTGTAATCTACATGCTTGTACTATCTTGTTTCCTCGGAAGAACTACTTTAGTGGATTAACCCATCGATACGATCTAAAGGGTCGTGGGTTCTTGGAGTAGGAGTCAGCTGGGCTCTGAACCAAGTAAAAATGAGTGTGTCTATTTACTTTTATTTTCCGTTGCTACTTTGAATTACGAATAAGAAGAAAAGATTTTTCGAACGAGATTCACTCCCCCCCTCTCTCTCGTCTCTAACGATCCAACAGAACACTCCATTTTTTTCCATGTACACCATGTGCTAGATCAAATAGTAGCAGGCAATTATCGACTACGTGCCATGTTGAACCATAAAGTTCACAATAGCAATCAGAAAAAATCACAACATCAAATTGGTTGAAGCATTGAGTTCGAGCATCCATCTTGCTTAAAAAAAATTGTGCACCTGAAAAGGAGAGGTCAGAAAGACAGAAAAGAGATGCAATAGTAAAGAAGAAAAGAAAGAGAGTGCATAATTGCAAAGAAAGATAGAAATCTAGATTAACTAAATCACTAATCAATCAATGTCAATCGAAACAGTCCCCAGCAATGGCGCTATAAACTTGATGTGTCGATTCCGCAAGTGTACGTTTATCATTAAGTAATGAAATATTGATCCCATGAAGACTGTTGATTAAATACTAATTGAGTTTGTGAAACTAGTTATCTAGAAAGTTGGAGTTGTGTTGAATTTGAGAGAGAGAGAGAGTTGAGAGCAATTCAGAGAGAGAGAGAGAGTTGAGATATCTGAATTGGGGGAATGATTCTAGGACTTCGATTTCGCTACGATGTTTGTTGACATCCTAAGTATTGTTCGCTTTCCTACCTCTATATTTATTCTCTTGTTGGGTGTCTTATCTCAAATTATCAATATGAATTTGGGAGAATTATACTAGTGTGCCTACCCAAACTCGACGCCACTTTGCAAAGCGATAATGCTTGGAGTCCACTTTGCGGGACTACCTCTATCAGTAGGGCTCCACGATTTATTTAGATTACCTTTTATACTCTCTGACATCAAATTGCGACAAACTCATTAAGCTCTGTGATAGTTAACCCCTCATAGTAAGCCGATTTACTTCAAGGTGATATTGCTAGAAGTCTGCTTTGCGAGACTACCCCTATCACTAGGGCTCCACGATTCATCTAGATTATCACCTCTACATTATAATTGGCTCTCCACATCCTATAACATTCATAACATACACAATAAAGCTAGAACAAGAAATAAACATGTCATGCAATAGAGAAAGTTAACAAATACTCAGTTCATACATCAATACTTACATCGTAGCTACTTCCTACTCCTATAATCCAAAGAACTACTCCATGAGGATGAAGATACAATCAAAAGACATTGAATCTAAGCAATTACAACTCAAAACAAAGAGTAGAGAGAAGAGAAAGCTTAGCGAGATGAGTGTCGGTATCTTTGGATGATCTCCAAACTCTAATCGGTGGATGGATCATTATGACTCCTTGGATGATGGCTTTAGGGTTTCCCCTCAAAGGGACAATCCTCTTCTAGGGAAGGAGGCAGAGCCCTATATCCTAGATGACCCAAATAATAACTCCATGATGCCCCAAATAATAACTCCATGGGTTCTTTTATAGTCTCCCAAGCTAATTTAATCTGTTGGAGTGTTGGGGCTCGCCAAAACGAGGTTTTCAAACTTTAGATTTAGTTTTCTTGGGTTCTACCCTGAACCAAACTTGTATAATTTAAAATTATCTTTAATTTGATAGATCGTAAGCCTTGTGGCTCTAATCGAGCTGAAAGTTATGCTCGTTCGAAGTTTGGTCTGCTGAATCGGATTGCCTCAGGACAGAAAGACATGGCCATGCTATTTTGATTATGTGGTAAAAAGAATGACCGTGCCTTTTGGAGATTTTGAAGTCAAAATCACAACAGTGCCTTATAGGCACAATAGTGTCAGAGGTTGTCGAAGGCTCCAAACTCCATTTTTACTCTATTTTGCTTGGAGGAACACGCTCGTGTCATCGGACACGACCATAGCATGTTCCTTTATTAAAAATCCAATTTGATAGTATTTTGCTGCCCTTTTCTTCCCGTATGATCCACGATCATGTGTTATGTCAGAAATACACATTCTAAGGTTTCTTTGCTCCGTTTTAACTCCAAATTTGCGTCCTATCAACAAAAACATATAAAAAGCAATTCTTCGAACAAAAAGAATAAAAGTATTGTACAATAGAAAGAAGATATATGTATGCAAAATATGCTCATAAAATATCACAGAATGTATGCTAAAAATGCTAAAAAATCATGTAAGAAATATACTCATCACACCCCCAGATTTAAACTTTTGCTACTTCTCAATCAAAAACTTCAATCTAAACTTATGTGTGTAAATAATGCATCTTAATCCCTAGTGAAGCAGTCTAATTCTATCATGTAGTTTCATTAATGAGCAAGACAATTGAATTATTTTAGTGTAAACTAAGTGAAAGTTCTCCCTGCTTAGTGTAAAAAGTGGCTTAACATTTTCACGTGCCAACCTCCAATTCTAGTCAAGTCGTCATTTAACCGTGTTCTTAATGCTTTCGACGATATACACTTATTTGCCACACACAAGGTTCTTTTCCCTCAAGAGTGTTATGCATCGTCTACATAAGGTCTCAAAAGAATTCTCAGTATCAAGAGAAACATATTTGGTATTTCTCCAGTAACTTAACTAGATCTCAAAGGGGTACTTTATTAGTTTCCACTCATGATAGCTATTTTTTTATCCCATGCTTATTTTCCCTTCTTTTTTTCGCAAAGTGCTTGCAAAGTGCAACACTTGAACATAGATTTTTTTTTGGGATTTTTATTTTTCCAAATGAGTACCATGATTCGAGCTTATTCAGTAACTAAAATACAGTTGAGGGGTCACCTAGAAAGCAAAAGTACTAATCTAGTTCTATGAATCATGACTATTTTCAAATATATCCACTATCAATGTCAAACATAAGTGTGAAGAGATCCTGAACAACTAAGCTAACACCAAAACTTTTACGATAAAAGCATTGCTTATTTCATGCTACTACGGATACAAAAAAAATAGCTTACTAAACATATTAGCATATTTATCACATTGACATAAAAAATCTAGAAACAACGTGCTAGTGAAGTGCCATAAGGAACAAGCAAACAACACATGATGACATGTAAACATGATAATGCAACATAAAAAAAATGATGATGTAAAGGAAACATAACCCTGCCGGTACTCCTCCATTTAGAAAGAACGCTTCTTTCTAATAGAGGAGAGGGTAATCATCTGTTGGTGCAATCGGCCTAAAGTTTTGATGTTTGTTTGACAATATGTTTAATGGAGTATAGTCAAGGTTGACCTAGTCATGTGACAAGTCTAGTCAGGTTAAGGTTGACTAGATAACTAGCAAAGAAAAAGTTCTAACTAGAGGTTAGGCAAGGGAAAGTCCTAACTAGAGGTTAGACAAGCGAAAGTCCTAACAATGGTTAGGCAAGGGAAAGTTCTAACTAGATAACTCGAGGTTAGGCAAGAGAAAGTCCTAATTGGAGGTTAGACAAGAGTGAGTAGTCATCGAGTGACTAGCAAGTCCAAGTAGGTCTGTAGGACTAGAGGCTTGACAAAGAAAAACCCTAGGGGGAGGTAATCCTAGGTAATGAGAAGTCTTGGAGGAGTGAACTCTAAGCAAAGAAAAAATCCTAGGAGGAGGTAACCCTGGGTAATGAGAAGTTTTGGAGGAGTGAACTCTAAGTATATGTTGCTAACACTATTCTGCATTACTATTATTGCTATTGTGCTGATGTAGTGTTACGTCTTAGTGGATCCGAACGATCGAACACTGAGCAGAGAAAGACCAAATAGGTCTTAAGGACCAGATGATTGACATGTGAGTTGAGGTAAGTTCCTAGAGGGAGTGATTCTTCTAAAAAGAAGAACAGTGAGGTCGTGTCCCAGTCGGGACAAACCTTAGGCGTGGATCCTGATAGTGCAATCGATCTTCAGGGTTTTGATATTTGTTTAACAATATATTTAATGGAGTATGGTCAAGGTTGACCTAGTCATGAGATAAGTCTAGTCAGGTCAAGGTTGACTTGATGACTAGCAAAGGTAAAGTCCTAATTGGAGGTTAGACAAGCGAAAGTCCTAACTGCAGTTAGGCAAGGGAAAGTCCTAACTGCGATTAGGCAAGAGAAAGTATTAATTGAAGGTTATGTAAGGGTGAGTAGTCTATCGAGTGACTAGCAAGTCCAAGCGGGCCTGGAGGTCTTAAGGCTTGGTAAAAGGAAAATCCTAGGGGGAGGTAACCCTAGGTAATGAGAAGTCTTAGAGGAGTGAACTCTAAGTAAAGAAAAAATTCTAGAGGGAGGTAACCCTAGGTAATGAGAAGTCTTAGAGGAGTGAACTCTAAGCAAAGAGACAAGCTTAGGGGGAGGTAACCCTAGGTAATGAGAAGTCTTGAAGGAGTGAATTCCAAGCACAGTCGACCGGACTAGCGAATTTTGGTCACCTTAAGTATAGTGTTGCTAATATTATTTGCATTACTATTATTGCTATTGTGCTAATTTAGTTTTACAGGAAAGTCTTAGTGGATCAAGTCGATCAAACATTGAGCAGAGAAAGTTTAAACAGGTTTGGATGACCAGATGTTTGGAAGGTAGTTGAGGTAAGCTCCTGGGGGAGTGTAGTGAGGTCGTGTCCCTAACGGGACAAACTTTAAGCGTTGATCCAACTGAAGAAACCAACGGAGATTTCTAAGTTGAGATCAAGACAGTCCTAACTGTCATATTCATGCATATTTAATATCTATCTATTTGTAGTTTGCAGGAATGCTATTATTGTTGTGCTAATTTTATTTTGCAGATAAATAAAGTTATGGATTTATCGAGGGTTCGGTCGATCGAACATGTGATTTAATAAGATGGATCAGTCGACCGATCCTAAAATGGTAACAACATATGATCATATCAAATCACGCAAGAAAAGAAGTTCCGAGGTTCAGTCGACGAATCAACAGGATCAATCGACCGAACAACGTGATTTATGGGATGGATGAATCATATCAGAGCAAAGAAGGAAAGACACAGAGTTTAGTCGACGGATAGGAGGTTCAGTCGACGGAAAGGATCAGTCGATCGAACGTGTTTTTGGTCGACTGAACGCTACCTATAATAGAAGCCTCAAGGACCAAGGCTCAGTATCAATTCTCATTTTCACTGCTTCATCACGCTACTACTGATGTTCGTGCAAGTTCTGCTCCTACATCGCCGGAAGGCTCACTGACAACCTCCACTTCATTTCATACACCTGTTGTCGGTATCTTTATTATACTTGCATATTGTATTCATACTTGTACGAATCTGCTTCTTCTCCAAAAGTTTCGGAGAGAAGAACTATATTAGATTGCCCATCACAAGGGTCGTGGGCATTGGAGTAATAGTCGCTGGACTATGAACCAAGTAAAACCGAATTGCGTCTTTCTTGCTATTCCACTACACCTTGATTTAGTTTAAAGAAAAGATTTTAAACAATCGAGATTCACTCCCCCCCTCTATTGTCTCCTACGATCCTACAGATCCAACTAAAGAAATCAACGGAGGTTTCTAAGTTGAGATCAAGATGATCATAACTGTTATATTCATGCATCCTTATATATCTAACTCTGTTTTGCAAGATCAATATTATTTGTATACTTGCTGTGCTAACTTGGTTTTGCAACTTTTGAGTTGACCAAGTTTTAGTAGATAAAATTGATCAATCAACTGATTAAGGGGATCAGTCGACTGATCCAAGGTGATCAGCATAGTGAAAAGCTCGATCCAACAAAGATGAAAGAATGATTCAATCGACTGATAAGGAGTATCAGTTGTCTGATCAAAGATGGAAAGAACAGAAGATCATATTGGATCACGCAGAAAAAGGAAATCCTACAGGATCAATCGATTGATCAAGGGTTCAGTCGACTGATCAACGTGATTTTTGGGATCGACCAGATCAGATTGTAGCAAATAAGGAAAGAAGTGAGGATCAGTCACCTGATGAAGTATTGGTTAACTAATAAGATTCAATCGACTGATCAATTTTCAGTCGACTGATCAATTTTCAGTCGACTGATCAGTTTTCAGTCGACTGATCTAAGGCTATATAAATAGCCTCGAGGTCCGAGCCTCATCATCAATTCTCTCATCTCTACATCTCACTACTACTTTTGTTGTTCGTGCAAGTGCTGATACTACGACACCGAGAGGTTTTTCGACAACTATGCTTAATCTTCCACTCTTATTGTCGGTATACTTTTATTATACTTGCATTCATTTTAGGAGATAGTAGTGTTATTACTATTATCCTCTTTCATTGTACGAGTTTGCTTCTTCTCTGAAAGATTTTGGAGAGAAAAACTATAGTGGATTGTGTATCGGAAGCGGTTAAGATCACAGGCCTTGGAGTAGTAGTTGCTGGACTACGAACTAAGTAAAATCGATCATGTCTTTGTTTTTATTTCTATTTTGTTGCTACTATACTTTGATTCGATTTTATGAAGATGAAAATAAAAGATTTTAAAATGAATGAGATTCACCCCCCCCCCCTCTCGACTATTTCGATCCTACATCATCATCTATGAAAAATCAATACGTTGAATGCCATGCAACAGAAAAGAATGTCTAGGTGTGGTAACTTGTGTGGATGGGTAGGTGGTGTTCAGGAGATGGGGTAAATGGTTCTTAAGAAGCCAGTAGTAAAAGTCATCATCCCTAACAATCATATGTATAACAATGCAATCCTCCATTTTGATCCTTAAGATACCTCCTCTAACTTTCTCAAGTAATAATCAAATCAAAATCAAGGGCTCGGGTTATGGTGGTGATCAACCCTTAGCCGACAATATTCCTTGACTACAAGGTAATTTAAAATCAAATCAAAATTTTCTAATGTCATATGATGATCATTATTAAACAACCGAAAAATAATTCGACCTTATTGACATCCTATACCTTGTAAAATCTGAACCGCCACCAAATTCAAAATTTTCAAGGGTAATCCTAAGTTAAGTAAGATACGTCATACTCATCATCTCATTCCATCCTACTTGACTTATCATTCAATCAATATCATCCTTAAGGTTAACACTAGTCAAAACATGTTTATTTAGATATAAAGTATTGACAATTTTAATTATAATAAGTATATCATAACGAGTCCTATGATTAGTAATCTCAAAGAAAATAATGCTAAAGGGGTTATAATCGTTACCCTTGTCGCGTGTTTTGTCCTTGACTTTGTTGTGCAAGATTAAGCCCTTCCTATATCGTTTGAGCATCTTTATCTTAAACAAGGTACTTCCAGGCTTCTTAAACGATATTTTTCGATTATGAAACTGGGTCATTACAATTTTGTACCAAATCGTAGATCTTCGAATGATCTTTGATTTGAGTGGTTGTATGCCTCATAGATCATCCCGAATCAGAAGTTATGGTCGTTTGAAAGGGTTAGGCGGGCCAATCCACGGGCCCATCAAAATTTTTTAAAAAAATCAAAAAAAAAATCATATCTTCAACATTTTACTTCAGAAAAGGTTTCATCAATCAAATATATCTAGAAACAAGTATTTTAAATATAAATGGACAAAAACGAGTACTCATGTTTGATGAAAAGTATTATTTTTATTTCAAAATTATAGCAAAAAAAAGATAATAAATTGACATAAAACTTGATTTACATGTGTTTCTCAACTTGCACGCCAACCCAAGCCCTCCGCGGGCCAACCCGTGCGGGTCGCGGGCCTATGCGGGTCGGCCCGCGACGGGCTTGGGTTGATAAAATTACAACACAACCTGCTTAAATTATTTGGCAGGGCGGGCCAACTTGATGGGCCTAACCCAAATTGACGGCTCTACTAGCCATGTTGCTTGTTGTTTTAATGTTTTTGCAGCCAAAAAGTGTCACGACTGTGGTTTTCGACACGACTAACCCGTGCACATCATTGGAAAGCTCTCCAAGCCCGTGGCGGTTGCCATGGTCATCTCGTGGATCCCTCTAGCCCTAAAATTAAACAAAACAAAAAGTTAAGACTACAAAATAAAAGAAAAATGAAAACAAAGAAAGAGACTTGGGTTGTTTCCCAAGAAGCATTTGTTTATGGTCGTAAGCTCGACCCTTTATTAGTTTCAATTAGGGGCGCATGATTTGAGGTGATCATGCTTCCCTCTTCGCTTATTAGGTTCATCAACGGAGCATCTTTTAAACCTTTCTCATGCTAGAGTTCTTGGCCTTTCATCAAATATGCTCATCTTCCAAGGTTCTTCATGAAGTCTTCTGTGTGATTGCAGTGAAAAATCTTCACCAATTATCAAAGGAAGTATAATGTTGATCACAATCTTAGCTGTGCATAGAAAAGACTCTGCTAGATCCTTGAGGTTGAGAGGTATTTGAATTAAAGTAGTGCACTCCTTTGTCAAAGTCTCAATTTTTTGTTTCTCAAGTTCCTCCTTTTTGTCTTCGTTCATCCGAGACTCCTCCCAAGCTGAAAGTAGAGTTGAAGATCTAGCGTATGATGAGTCTATTTCAACGCACTTAGCATTTATCTGCTTGATTTCCTCGTGCATATGAGCTTGTGAGACGATGAGACTTTCCATCATTTTTTCCATTCTATCAAGCTGAGAAGGTATTTGAACTCCATTAACATCCTCGCTTATTTGGGATAGCTTGGCTATGAAACCTTCCATCATCTTTTCCATTCTATCTAGCTGAGACAATTGTTGAACTTCCATTGATTTCCCATAGTTGTTCTCCTCTTGATAGTTCCTGTAAAATTTTTGAAGATTCCTCCAACTAGGGCTATAAGTGTGTGAATATGGATCGTCCTGTAGCAGTTGGTTGTAGTAAGGGAGGACACTCCATTTTTCTCCATGTACTTCATGTGTGGGATCAAATAGTAGCGAACAATTATTGGCTACATATCATGTTGCACCACAAAGTTCACAATAGCAATCAAAAAACTTCACAACATCAAATTAGTTGAACCATTGAGTTCGAGCATCCATTTTGGTTATAAAAATTTTTGGCCACTTGAAAAAAAAGATGTCAGAATGGCAGAAAAGAGATGCAATAGTAAAGAAAAAAAAAGACATCTAAATTAACCAAATCACTAATCAATCAATATTAATCGAAATAGTCCCCGACAACGATGCTAAAAACTTGATGTGTCAATTTTGCAAGTGCACGATTATCGT
Source organism: Hedychium gardnerianum (assembly GCA_038050645.1). Taxonomy (NCBI): domain Eukaryota; kingdom Viridiplantae; phylum Streptophyta; class Magnoliopsida; order Zingiberales; family Zingiberaceae; genus Hedychium; species Hedychium gardnerianum. The sequence continues at coordinate 10,232,611 of JBBUKS010000002.1, read as the reverse complement.
CAAGTAATAAAATATCGGTCCCACAAGGATTGTTGATTAAACACTAATTGAGTTCGCAAAGTTAGTTATCTAGAAAGTTAGAGTTGTGTTGAATTCGAGAGAGAAAGAGAGAGAGAATTGAAAGCAATTGTGTGTGTGTGTGAGAGAGAGAGAGTTAAGAAATCTGGATTGGGAGAATGATTCTTGGACTTAGGTTTTGCTACGACGTTTATTGACATCCTAAGTATTGTTCACTTTCCTACTTCTATGTATATTCGCATGTAGGGTGTCCTATTTCAAATTACCGATATGAATTTGGGAGAATTATATCGGTGTGTCTATCCAAACTCGACGCCTCTTTGCAAAGCGATAATGCTAGAAGTCCACTTTGCAGGACTACCCCTATCACTAGGGCTTCACAGTTCATCTAGACTACCTCCTATACTCTCTTAGATCAAATTGGGGCAAAACCCATTAAGCCCTCATGGTAAGTCGATCTACATTCAAGATAATATTGCTAAAAGTTCGCTTTGTGGGTCTACCCCTATCACTAGGGCAACATGGTTCATCTAGATTATTACCTCTTCATTGTGACCGACTCTCCACGTCCTATAGCATTCATAGCATACACAATAAAGCTAGAACAAGGAATAAACATGTCATGCAATAGAGAAAGTTAACAAATACTCAATTCATACATCAACACTTACATCATAGCTACTTCCTACTCCCAGAATCAGGAGAACTATTCCATGAAGATGGAGATGAAACCAAAATTCAATGAATCTAAGTAATTACAACTGAAAACAAAGAGTAGAGAGAAGAGAAAGCTTAGCGAGATGAATGTCGGTGTCTTCGGATGATCTCCAAACTCCAATCAGTGGATGGATCATTGCGGCTCCTTGGATGGCGGCTTTAGGTAGATGTGCCAAATAATAACCTCATGGGTTCTTTTATAGTCTCCTAAGCTGGTTCAATCTATTGGAGTGTTAGGGCTCCACCAAAATGAGGTTTTCGACCTTTAGACTTGGTTTTCTCAGGTTCCACCTTGAACCAAACTTGTAGAGCTTGAAATTATCTTCAATTTTATAGGTCGCATGCCCTGTGGTTTCTACCAAGCTGAAAATTATGCCTGTTTGAAATTTGGTATGCTGAACTGGGCTGCCTCAGGACATAAAGACACGGCTGTGCTGTTTTGATTCCGTGGTAAAAAACATGGCCATGTTGGAGGCTTTTGGAGATTTTGGAGTCAAAAGCACGGTCGTGTCGGAAGCTTTCGGAGACTCTGGAGTCAAAAGCACGACCGTGCCTTTTAGGCATGACCGTGTCAGAGGCTCCGAACTCTGTTTTTGCTCAGTTTCACATCTAATTTGCCTGGACAAATACACCCATGTCATGGGACATGGCCAAAGCATGTTCCTTGATTAAAACTCCAATTTGATAGTATTTTGCTGCCCTTTTCTTCCCGTATGATCCATGATCATGTGTTATGTCGGAAATGCACGTTCTGAGGCTCCTTTGCTCCGTTTTAGCTCCGAATTTACATCTTATCAATACAAATATGCAAAGAATAGTTCTCCAAACAAGAAGAGTAAAAGTAATAAAAATAATAGAAAGAAGATGTATATATGCAAAATATTCTCATGAAATGACACAAAATGTATGCTAAACAATGCTAAAAATCATGAAAGAAATACACTCATTAGGTCTCGACAAACATCTCGATCTTGGGTCTCAACAGACATCTCGACCTTGGGTCTTGGCAGACATCTCAGCTAAGTCTTTCAAGTAGCCAGCCATCCAAGCATCTCATCCTTTCCTGCTTGACAGCTTGAAATTATCCACTCAGACCACTCAATAGATAAGTTGAAATTGAATTTCGATTTCAATTCAGCAATTTCCCCTTTATCTTTGGCAATAAGATTGTCTAACCATTTTAAAATAGATTCTATTTTATTGAGATGACCATGGAAACGGTTTGGATGCAACATACTTAACGCGTGAAGGCCCCCTTGATAACCGTCATGTTGTCATGATATCTAGGCTTCTATATTTATGATTTTTGATCTTCTCATGTGTTTAATTCGCATTTATATCATATTAATGAGTTAGATTCATTTTTGGACTTTAATGTAATTTATCTTTTATTTGTGGAATTATGGCTAATTATTTGAATGTGATTTTCGTAGGCAATCAAGGGGCTATGGACTCGAGTCAGATCGATCCAAATTGTTCTTAATTTTGGGTTTAAATGAGGAGATCCAATCTGGATCCATCTGGACCGTTCATCCAAGATCAAGAGTCATATAAGACATCTATCAAAGATCTAATCCATCCAGGTCAAGAGAGAGTATATCACAGCCATTGATCAAGATTTGAAGTCTTGGATTAAGATCTGAACTGATTTCTACCATTGGATTAGATTTGAGTTGATTAGAGCCATTGATCCGCGAAGAAGGAAGCAGAGGATCACACTTCCACCTCCACCACCGACCACCGGAGCTCCTTCGTCCACCGAGGTCAAGGAATTTTCCTTCCTCGTCCATCCTCATCTTCATCTTCATCAGAAGCTTCGACCGTTATCATCTCAATCGTCTACAATTCCTCCTTCGCCTACCATCCACACCACAAGCCACCATCATCTAGATCATGATCCATTGTCGGTTTCCACGTCCACGTCCCACGGAGAAGAAAGGGGTTTCCCTTCTTCCTCAGTCATCTTCACCAAGCCGTCAGCAGTGCTTACCGTTCCTGCATTAGATCATCGCCACCGCAACTCGGCGCCAAGATCGATTCATTGTCATCAGAGCTTGGGAAGAGGTAAGGGGATTCCCTACTCCTTCATAAGACCCGATCACATCTTCCTTTCAGGAGAAGTCCCATCAGTCTCACCTCAGCCAGATCCATCGTACCTCATCGTCGATCCGAGCATTTTCTTCTCCGATCCTGATCCATAGAGCTTGGGGTTGCCCTAGCTTGATCCGTGAGCCTAATTCTAGTTTTCAATTGTCCTCCATATGTTAGTTAATCAATTCTTCATTTCATCGTAGTTTCTTTTGATCCATTGATGCACACGTATTCTGTTGATTCCCCTTTGTAGTTCTGAATCTGATTTCATGTGCTTGTTAATTGCTTGGTATTATCAGTACTGTTTCATTGCTCGATTACATATATGATCATTTCCATACTTCTGTTGATGTTAGGTGTAAGTAGATTTCCCTATTTTAGATTCCCATTGGTTGCTTATTTGCTGCAATAAGATTGATCCAATTTCAGTTATGTTTGTGTTGCAATAGTTCATGCATTCAAGTTAGTTTAATTACCTTAATATCTTGTCTACATTGCATGGTTAAGGTTTTCACTATTTAGTTTGGTTAGAGGATGCAAGTAGTTTAGATTAGATTATAATGTGTTGCTTTATATTTCTTTGAATTGTTGAGTTTTGTTTGCCTTGAGTTTCATTAGTTGCATCATCCTCTTAATTATTGTTTCACCTTTGGCATTTTGCATTTAAAACCAAATCCTAGAACTAATAATAATTTAATCTTAAGATTAGAATTCACTTGCTACATTCTTTGAGAAAGACAATCCGAGTTATCATATACTGCATTAATGTAGTGGGGTTTCGATATTTTATTATTTGATATCATTTCACGATAAAATTGGATTATATCAAATATGGTAAGAGGTAAAAGTGTTGAGTGAGTTATCCTAACTCATCAAATTTAGGTCATCCTAACTCATCAAGAATTCATCCAAACTCCCAAGGAAGTAGGGCAAATGGGCTAAGTAAATATGATAAGAGATAAAAGTGTTGAGTGAGTTATTCAACTAGCATTCGAAAGGAAAAGAAATTGAAGAATAGGAAAGAAATATCCTTCATCATGTTCATGCACACATATGACATTGTAATTTTGAAAAGAAGCAAATCAAGTTCTAGAGTTCAATTATCATGAGTCCATATCACACCAAAGAGAATAAAAAATAGGTTTGTGGTAGTCCTTTCTAGATAATTTTTTTTGGCAATCAAACTTAATTAATCAAAATAGATTTCATTACCACACTAACCAATAGCATGCAAGTAAGAATTCAATCATGTACAATGACCTAGAATTTGACTGACAAACTTAAGAAACTTTTATGATTCTAGAAATATTACTAGAAGACACAATTGGAGATTTTTATTCAAAACCAATGAACTACAGACCAAACAAAATACAAAGTATGAAAACAAAGTATGGAGGTAAAGAAAAGTATGAAGTAAGAAGAAAAGAAAAGAACATACTCTCTTTATTTTTTGACGGTTGAAGACGATTCAAAAGTAAGATCCACACCAGTAATGAGATGGTCCGAGTGGAAGAGAGGACTCTCTTCATGTGGTCGTTGTTGTGATGTCCTGCTCTCCTTATCATTGTCTCCTCAATGGTCCCACAAGGTGGATGGAAACGATTCAGATGCAAAATCCATTGTGGAAGTGGAATTCTATGAGTTGAGGTAAGCACCTCTCCTCCCACCAATTGCTCCTTGAAAGTTGTCCCTGGAGGTTGAAGGAGGTTCAGTTGGAGCACCCAGGTTGGGAGCCTATAGAGAGGAAAGGAAAACATCTCTCGCATGTATGCGGGGTAAGGAAAAAATGGAACAACGTCAGTCTTTACAAAGCATGGGTTGAGAAATGAATTACAACCAATAAATTAATTACTGGTACCGCTAAGAAATTTTCTGAAAGATCACAAGAAATACTAACTTTGTTATGCTAAAAGGTACCTGGAGGTTTTGAAAAAGTGAATGTGGCATCCTCCTCAGGTAATGGTACAATCGAAGGAAGTGATTCTTGGGGTTTTTTCTCTACAACACAAGTCTCTACACTTTCATCATCAACAAATCCATAGACAAGCTCAACTGGCTCCCCCTCCTCCTCAAGAACACCAATCAATGAATCAAAGGAGTCCTATAGAGTAGCTGAATCAAGTCAAGATTGTCACTAGCTCTATAATCCATCTCCTCACGCACGTCGATATCAGTATGAATACTCTACAAGGAAAGTTGGATGGAGCGTTGTGCTAGTATCTGGTTGATGGATGATATCATTTGATCCATGTGCCCCCTCCGCCCCAATTGAAAATATTCCAATCAATCATGGGGAAAGACCAAAGAAGTTCACTAGGTAGAACTTCAAGCGTTAGCAGCAGAAGATACTCTTCTACTTGACCACGCTAAATCTGGCTCGACTCTTGACCGAGGAACTTCCCAAGCATATTGAGGATGCTACTGATGTCCAGACCATTAGTGTAGTGGAAACATGGACTCATTCTGAGTTCCTATGTTAAAACTACATTCTCAACAGCATTGCCAACTCACTATACACTGTGTATAGTACAAAGAAAATGACCAAGGAGCTGTGGGAGTTCCTGGACAAGAAGTATAAGACGGAGGATGCGGGGGCCAAGAAATTCATTGTGGATCGATTCTTGGACTACAAGATAGTTGACTCCAAAATGGTGATCAGCCAAGTCCAGGAGGTTTAGGTGATCTTGCACGAGATTCACTCGAAAGGCATGGTGCTGAGTGAAACCTTCCAGATGATAGCTATCATTGAGAAGCTGCCTCCCGAGTGGAAGGACTTCAAGAACTACCTGAAGCACAAGATGAAGGAGATAAATGTGGAGGAACTCATTGTTAGACTTCGCATCGAAGTAGACAATAGGAGTTCAGAGAGAAAGTTATTTTCTTAGGCTACTGTAAAAGCCAACGTGGTCGAGCACAGTCAAAACTCAAAATGGAAGAACCCAAATCTTCCAAGATGGGACCTAGAGGAAGCATTAGCAAAAATAAGTTTTCTGGGAAGTGCTTCAATTGTGACCAAGTCAATCACAAATTGTTGGAGTGCAAAAAGCCAAAGAAGAAGCAGGAGACCAACCTTAACGAGAGACTAGAAATGGGCGACCTCTGTGTCGTGGTCTCTGAATTGAATGTGGTCGATTTAAACTCACGACAATGGTGGATCGATATTGGTGCCCCCAAACATATATACTGCAACAAAGAGCTGCTCTACAACTTTAAAGAAATCAAACACGGGGACAAGCTGTTCATGGGGAACTCAACAACTTCAGACATCATGGGATAAGGAAAGGTGATGCTTAAGATGACCTCAAGCAAGTTGTTGACTCTCAACAATGTGTTGTATGTTCGGGAGGTTCAGAAGAATCTAGTGTCTGGATTACTGTTAAGCAAGCATGACTTTCGTATTATTTTTGAGTTAGACAGAGTTGTTCTGTCTAAAAATGGAGTGTTTGAGGAAAGAGTTATGTAACTGATGGGCTATTCAAGCTCAGTGTAATGACTATTAGGCATAAGGTTAATAAAATTGAAAACTCTTCCGTTTATATGCTTGAGTCTTCGTATTTGTGGCATGATAGACTAGGACATGTTGACTATGATGTATTACGTAGATTAATAAACACGCAAAACATACCTACATTCCACCTTGACTCGAAACACAAGTGTGAGACTTGTGTTGAAGCTAAAATAACAAGGTCATCCTTTCAACATGTTGAAAGAAGCAACGAATCACTCGAAATTCACATCGATGTGCGTGACCTAAAAGGTACACCGACACGTGATGGGAATAAGTCCTTCATCACTTTTATATATGATAACACAAAATATTGTTATGTGTATCTTCTCAAAAGTAAGGATGAAGCTATAGAGAAATTCATTCTCTATAAGAATGATGTTGAAAACCAACTTACTAAGAAAATTAAGCTAGTTCAAAGTGATCGAGGAGGTGAATATGTATCACCGTTCACTAAGTTATGTGTTGAACATGGGATCAGGCACGAAACAACATCTCCTTATACTCCTCAGCAAAATGAAGTTGCTGAGAGATAGAATCACAGTCTAAAGGAGATGATAAATGATCTTCTATTGAGCTCTAGACTGTCAAAGTTCATGTGGGAGGAAGTTGTGTTAACAGCTAATTACCTTTTAAATAAGGTGCCCTGAAAGAAAATATATAAGTGTCCTTATGAGTTGTGGAATGGAAGATAACCATCCTACAAATATTTATGAATGTAGGGGTGTCTTGCCAAAGTTTTGGTACCTGATCCGAAAAGGATTAAGATAAAATCAAAAATTGTTGATTACATATTTATTAGATATGCACACAATAACAATGCATATCAGTTTTTTGTGTATAAGTCACAAATATCGGATATACACAAGAACTCAATAATAGAATTAAAAATCCTACGGAACGGATTTCATCACTTTCATGTTGGAAAGTGAGCCTCAAAGTTACTCAGAAACAATAAGCTCTTCTAATGGACCTCACTAGAAAGAGACAATTACATCTGAGATAAACTCTATCTTGCAAAATCATACTTGAAAACTTGTGGATCTTCCTCCAGGAAATAAACCAGTAGGTTGCAAGTGGATCTTCAAGAAAAAAATGAAATCAGATGACACAATTGATAAGTACAATGCCAGATTGGTAATTAAATATTACCAGCAACAAGAAGACATTGACTACTTTGATACGTATTCTCCTGTATCAAGAATAACTTCCATTAGAGTTTTGTTGGCTATCGCCTCTCTATGGAATCTGAAAATACATCAGATGGATGTTAAAATAATTTTTCTAAATGGAGATTTAGAAGAGGAAATCTACATGAAACAACCTGAAGAGTTTTCTGTACTAGGGCAGAAAAATAAAGTTTGTAGATTGATGAAGTCGTTATACGACTTGAAATAAGCACCAAAGCAGTGATATGAGAAATTTGATAATGCCATGAACGAAAGTGGATTCAAAATCAATGAATGTGATAAATGTGTCTACATGAAAGCCATAGAGAATGACTATATCATCTTGTGCCTATATGTATATGACATACTTATCATTGGGAGTAATGATAAGATAATCAAATCCACTAAAGACACATTGAACTCAAGATTTGACATGAAAGACATGGACCTAGCTGATATGATTCTAGAAATCAAAATTCTTAGAACAACGGAACGACTTGTTCTTAGTTAGTCCCATTACATGAAAAAAATATTTGAGAAATTCACCAAGGGTGATACTACGTTGACATATATGCCGATAGATATGAGTCAACATCCATTGAAGAATCGAGGAGAAAATATCTCTTAGATAGAATATTCTCGAATGATTGAAAGTATGATGTACCTGATGAGTTGTACATGACCAAACTTAGCCTGCGCAGTAAGTAAACTGAGTGGATATATGAGTAATCCCGGTACTGAGAATTGGAAAGGGATAACAAAAGTATTGAGGTACTTAAGGTATACTCGTGAATATGGATTGCACTATATGAGATATTTTGTTGTGATTGAAAGATACAGCGATGCAAATTGGATATATGATATAAAAAACTGGAAGTCTATAAGTGAATATGTATTCAATTTGGGGAGTGCAGACATTTCATGAAAATCTTCTAAGCAAATCGTAATAACTAGATCCATGATGGAATATGAGTTTATCTCTTGATAAATGTGGTGAAGAAGCTGAATGACTATGACAATTCATAGAAGATGTTCCTAAGTGATCGAAGCATGTGCCAGCAATATGCATACATTGCGATAGTCAGTCGGCTATTGGTCGGGCACAGAGCCATCTATATAATGGTAAGTCTAAATATATACGTCGTAGACGCAGTATCATTAGACAACTAATCTCAACAAGAGTTATCATTGTTGATTATGTAAAGTCAAAGGATAACATAGCAGATCTACAAACAAAAGGGTTAAACATAGAGTTAGTTGCAAGTTCATCGCGAGGGGTGAATTTGATGTCGATGGAATAATGTCGATACAAAAGAAACCAAACCTATGCAGACTGGCTATCCCAAGAACTAGGTTTAATAGGACAACCTAACTGCACCGACTAAGTGGGGGAACTACCTAATGAAAGGATGGAGGTTAAACATACAACTTTTAATGATCTAGTAGAGTAATGTGGAATACTTTTGAGAGATTACCTATGTGAGAAAGAAGTGGGGCCACTTTGAAGAGAATTGGAGGCATAATTCTTAGAACTTCTCACAGAACCAGGCATGTTCATGACCAAGAACGAAGACAGTCATGAGAACTGAGTTGTATCAAAGAGAGTCCTGGGTGAGATATGTCAATGCTTACATATACGATAGAACAGTTCAAGGGCATCATGTCTACTATCAGCCAGTAAGCAAACATATCTTCACAAGGGAAGGTTCAAAGGGTAAAACCTACTTGTCTTATACTAGACTCAACTATTGAATGCTATCACATACCCTGTTTCCATTCATGTGAGGGATTGTTGGATATATGTGAATGAAAAAGAGGTGGAGAGGAAAGAGACTCAATTGTCAATAAGACTTTAGTCCCACATTAGAAGTTTCAAGGTACTTTTGTTGGTTTATATTGATTCACAAGCATTAATGTTGTAAATGAATACATGGGAAAAGACCCTCTCTCACTCGTGAAACTGCAGCGGGTACAAATCCAAGGCCTAGATTGTACTGAACCAAGTTGACTCATGTGCGACAATGACTTGCACGCGTCGAATATCAGATCGATCAGGGCAAAATATACCCAAGCGAATGAACCAACATTTTGTCATTTGAATCTTTTTTACTTGCTGTTCAAATGTAACAAATGCATTAATCGATAATTAATGAAGAATCCATAACCGCCGATTTGAAATAGTCACTATTGATGATTGAGCAACTGGAGGCAATGAATGATCATTACTCGACCATTCAATGCAGCGGAGGCATGAAGCTCCTATAAGAGGAGGTCATGACCTTGAGAGCAAGGTAATGCAATAGCGAAAAGAGACTCCCCCACTTTAGTTCCCCCATTCTTTCTCTCTATCATGCACTCATTCGTCAGCTCTATGCATGATAGTGTTTGGGTACTCACTCAGTTCACCATGGACAACCAGTGCTTGGTTGTCGACGTGGTCTTCCCATTGTATCCTGGGAAATAGACGTCCATCATAACCTCGATGCACTGCTAGAGGTGGATGAATCTATTTTAAGGAAACTGCGTCAAACATAGGCCTCGACATCTTCCTTTCTTGTCTCGGCACTCGGCTGTGTTGGTGTTGGAAGCACCAGCTAATCGAACCTATATTTTGATATTGGCAAAGGTTCAAAGTTAAGACTTATTGTGATCTAACAAACTTGACTAAGTGTGCAAGGAAGTCTTAGTTGTAGCTAGGCAAGAAAGTTCTGGTAAAGGTTGTTGGTGTAGTTTGCACTAATAATCTAACTCAAGGTTTTTATGTATGACAATAGGTTAAAGTTAGAATATTGTTATCTAATCCTTTGAGCTAAGTGTGCAGGTTAACTAACTTGACAGATCTAGAGGACCAGACACCAGACTGAAGTCCAGATGTACAATTCTAGCAGGAAGTCCAGCTCGGTCAGAGAGGACCAGATAGTTGGCAGGAAGTCTAGTTGGGTCAGGGAGGACCAGATGATTGGCTGAAGTCCGGATGTGGGATTTCGGCAAGAAGACCTAGTGGGTCAGAGATCAGACGTTGAGGAAGTTACTCGAAAATCGGTAAGTAAGGTAAGAAATTGGAGGAGTGAATCTAGTGAAGACGAGTCCCCGGTAGGGACTTAGGTGCCGATCCAATTTAGGTCTAAAGTGAAACTTTAAGTTGAGACCTTGACTAGATCTTAGTCATGATAAGATAGGATTTAAGTCATAAATACATTTATACATGCATTTTTTTGACTAATACTGTGTTGTAGGTTGTTTTTTTTACTAATAATGCTCACAGGGAAAAGTCAAAATCATGGTCAAAGGTGCTGGAGGCGCCTATGATGGATAGAGGCGCCTCAAATCCATAAGCGCTAGAGGTGCCTTGGTGTGATAGAGGCGCCTCAGCGTAAAGGCGTTGGAGGTGCCTCGGAGTGCTGGAGGCACCTCAGCTCCTGGATAAGCCTCGCGGATTGAGGTTGCACAGGTTGTTGACATGTGGCGTTGATGGAGGCGCCCCGGACTGCATGGAGGTGCCCCGGAGAGGATAAGATGTGGGTTTCTCGAATCCAATCAGCCTCAATGGAGGTGCCCCAGATCAATGGAGGCGCTCCCATTGAGCTATATTAGAGCATCTCGACCAGCAACAAAGGGCAAGACTTCAGAACGCCATTACTACTTCATATTGCTGATCTAAAGCTCTCCAATCATTGTACTACGACCCTGCTGCACCGAATTGACGCCGGAACCACTCTCTGTAGAAGAAAACTTCACCAACACACAAGTGCAATCAGACTTCATACTAAGTGTTGGTAACAAATAGTATTTTATTTTATTATACTTGCTAAAGTTGGTGTAGTGTTGTTACACCAACTTCATTTTGTATTCAATTTCTCTGTCCGAGGTTTTTTTTGAAAGGAAATTAGTGGATTACCCAACGATATGATCCGAGGGGTCATGGGCCTTGGAGTAGGAGTCGTCGAAGACTTCAAACCAAGTAAAAAATATTTGTGTCTCTCTCTCGTTAATAGTTTTAATTAAGTAATTTTCCGCTGCATACTTATTTTCTAAACGATTTTCAAAACTGAAAAGAAATTTTTTAAACACGTGATTCATCCCCCTCCCCTCTCACGTGCACTCGATCCTACAAGTGGTATTAGAGCAAGGAAGTTTGATTTTAGTGCAACCACTAAATCAAGAGTTTTTTTTCCTTTTAATTTTTTTTAATTACTTATTCTTCCCGCACTACTAATCCCAAGATCAAGTCTTGGAAACTTTTTTTCTTTTGTTTGTGTGCAAGAATTAAATGGCCCAAATCGAAGGATATAACACTGCTCGCCCTCCACTCTATAATGGAGATGACTTCCCCTACTGGAAGAAAAGGATGGAGGTCTGTTTCAAGACCGACATAGATCACTGGTTTAGCATCCGACAAGGATACATTGCACCAACAGATGACTCTGGCATGCTCCTAGACCCGGAGAAATAGAACCCGAAAATGAAGAAGAAGGCACAGACTAACAACAAAGCCCTGAACACTCTTCAATGTGGGCTAACGAAGGAAGAGCTGAATAAGGTCGGTCCATTCAACGACGCAAAGGAGCTTTGAGACAAACTGATTGAACTTCATGAGGGTACAAGCGACTCCAAGGTAATAGAAAGAGATTTACCTTTAAATAGTTTATTTAATATTAAAATGTAGGACAAAGAAACTGCAAGTCAGCTATATGCTAGGATCAAGGATATCCTCAACGGTCTCCACCTAATTGGACACCAACTCGAGAAAGGTACGCTCTCAACTCTTTTCCTCGAAATGCAATGTGGGCATCTATCGTAGATGCCTATAATGTTTCGAGGAATCTTTCCAAATTAAAATTAGACGAACTTTTTTGTGAATCAGAGCTACACGAACAAACTATTGGGGTTGCAAGGTTGTAAATAAAGTCCCATATTGAAAACACATGGGAAAGATCATGCGCTTATAAAGGAAAGACATCTCCATTGGTATGAGGCCTTTTGGGTAGAGTCCAAGAGAAAAACCATGAGGGCCTAGGCCCAAAGTGAATAATATCATACCATTATGGAGATATCTAAATTCCTTCGGTCCTAACAAAAGCAAGTTCTTCAAATTGGACATATAAAACACAAGAGGAAGAAGAAGATGATGAACCAATTGAGGTTGAGCTCAGACGAACTAAAAGAGATTGGGTGGAAAAATCCTACGAAACAGATTTTATCACTTTCATATTGGAAAGTGAGCACCAAAGTTACTCAGAAGTAGTGAGCTTTTCTGATTGACCTCACTGGAAAGAGACAATTGCATTTGAGATAGACTCTATCTTGCAAAATCACACTTGAAAACTTGTAAATTTTCCTCCGGGTAGTAAACTACTAGGCTGCAAGTAGATCTTCAAGAAGAAAATGAAATTGGATGACATAATTGATTAGTACAAGGCTAGATTGGTAATTAAAGGTTACCAACAATGAAAATATCTTGATTACTTTGATACGTATTCTCTGGTGTAGAGAATAACTTTCATTAGAGTATTGTTGGCTATCGTCGCTCTATGGAATCTAGAAATACATCAGATGGATGTAAAGACAGTCATTCTAAATGAAGATTTAGGAAAGAAAATCTACATAGAACCACCTAAAGGGTTTTCGGTGTCAGAAAAGAAAAAAAAAGTTTGTAGATTGATGAAGTCATTATATGGCTTGAAACAAACACCAAAGCATTGACATGAAAATTTTGATAATGCCATGAAGAAATATGGATTAAAAATAAATGAATGTGATAAATGTGTCTACATGAAAGCCACAAAGAATAACTATGACATTTTGTGCATATATAGATGACATATTTATCATCGGGAGTAATGATAAAATAATCAAATCCACTAAAGATATGTTGAACTGAAGATTTAACATGAAAGACATGAGCCTACCTGATGTGATTCTAGGAATTAAAATTCTTAGAACAGTAGAAGGACTTGTTCTTAGTCAGTTCCATTACGTGTACAAAATTCTTGAGAAATTCACCAAGGTGATACTGCATTGACACAAACGTCGATAATATATGAGTCAACATCTATCGAATAATCGAGGAGAAAGTATCTTTCAGATAGAGTACTCTCGAGTGATTGAAAATTTGATATATCTAATGAGTTGTACACGACCAGACTTAACCTACTCAGTAAGTAAATTGAGTAGATACATGAGTAATCCTGGTGTTGAGTACTGAAAAGGGATAATGAGAGTACTGAGGTACTTGAGGTATACTCGTGAATATGAATTGTACTATACGAGATATCCTGCTATGATCGAATGATACAATGATGCAAATTAGATATTTGATATGAAAGACTCAAAGTCTACAAGTGAATATGTATTCACTTTGGGAAGTGTATCCATTTCGTGAAAATTATAGAAGTAAACCATAATAACTAGATTCATGATAGAATTTGAGTTTGTAGCTCTTGACAAATATGTTGAAGAGGCTGAATGACTATAACAATTCTTAGAAGATGTTCCTAGTTGGTCAAAACCTGTGTCGACAATTTACATACATTGCGATAGTCAATCAACAATTGGTCGGGCACATAGCCACTAGACACAATATCATTAGACAACTACTCTCAACGGGGGTTATCATTGTTAACTATGTGAAGTCATAGGGATAACCTAGCGGATCCGTTAATCAAAGGGTTAAATCGAGAGTTAGTTGCAAGTTCATCGCGAGGGATGAGCTTGATGCTGATGAAATAATATCGGTGTAAAGGAAACCCAATCTATGCAGACTGGAAATCCCAAGAACTGAGTTCAATGGGACAACCTAATTATACCGACTAAGTGGGGGAACGATCCAATGAAAGGATGGAGGTTAAGCATACGACTTTTAATAATCTAGTAAAGTAATGTGAAATACTCTTGAAAGATCATCTATGTGAGAAAGTAGTGGAGCCACTTTGAAGAGAATTGGATGCACAATTCTTAAAACTTCTCACAGAACCAGGTGTGTTCATGGCCAAGAATGAATACACTCATGAGAACTGAGTTGTATCAGGGAGAATCCTAAGTAAGATATGTCAATGCTTATATAGACGGTAGAACAGTTTAAGGACATCGTGTCTACGGTCAGTGAGTAAGCAAACAAATCTTCATAATGGAAGGTTTAAAGGGTAAAACTAACTTATCTTATACAAGACTTAACTGTTGAATGCTATCTCATACTTTGTTTCCATTCATGTAGAGGATTATTGGATATGTGAATGGAAAAGATGTGGAGAGGAAAAAGGCTCCATTGTGAATAAGACTTTAGTCCTACATTGAAAGTTTCAAGACATTTTTGTTAATTTATATTGATTCACAAACATTGATATTGTGACCAAATGCATGGGGAGAGGCTCTCTCACGCATGGGCCCGTAGTGGGTGCAAATTCAGTTCTCGAATTGTACTGAATCAAGTTGATTCATGTGCGAGCATGACTTACGAGTGTCGAATGTCGGACAAGTCGGGACAAAATATGCCCAAGTGAATGAACCAACATTTTGCCAACCGAATCTTTTGCTTGCTACTCAAATGAAATGAATGCATTAATCATCTCGATGATTAATGACGACTTCGTAACCGTCGATTTGAAACGATCATTATTGATGACAAAGCGGCTGGAGGTAATGAATGGCAATTACTTGACCATTCAATGTAGCGAAGGAATGGAGCTCGTATAAGAGGAGGTCATGACCTTGAGAGTAAAGAGATGCAATAGTGAAAAGAGACTCCTCCACCTTCGTTTATCGTCTTTCTTCTCTTCTTTGCCGATTCATTTTGATTGGCAGTCTTCCTGTGATAGCACTCATGTGCATTCTCAGTTCACCATGAACAATCTATGCTAGATTGTGATCGTGATTTCCCCGTTGTATTCTAAAAATAGGTGTCCATAGTAACCTCGAAGCACTGCCGGAGGGGGACGAATTTGCTTTAAGAAAACTGTGTCAAATGCATGCCTCGATATCTTCTTCCTTGTGTCTCGGCGAACATCTCGACCTCGTGTCTCGACAGATGTCTCAACCTCTCATCTCGACGGATGTCTCAGCCTCGTGTCTCGGTGGACCTCTCGGCCTCGTTTCTCGACGGACGTCTCGGTAGACATCTCGTCAAAGTCTTCCAAGAAGCTCTTCCTTCCTACTTGACAGCCTGAGATTATCAGCTTAGATCATCTCAACATGTCTGAAGTTGATTTTAGTTTATAATTTCAATTTAACCAAATCCCCTATCTCCGGTAAAGCAATCTTCATTGTGGAAGTTCATTTTGTTGGATCAAAATAGGCGATAGAGGGGGGGTGGGAGGGGTGAATTTCGTTCGTTTAAAAACTCTTCTTTTCTTTTTGTAAAACCAAAGTCAAATTAGTTGTGGAAATAATAAAAGACACATTCAGTTTTACTTGGTTCATAGTCTAGTGACTACTACTTCAAGGCCTACAATCTTTGATCACTTTTGAGTGGGCAATCAACTAAAACTCTTCTCTCCGAAAACTTTCGGAGAAGAAGCAAACTCGTACAAAGATGAGGAGGGCTATCTCCTTAATGTATGCAAATAAATAACAAAGTATATCGACAACAAGTAGTAGAATAATAGGTATATGTTGTTAGAGAGCCTCACAACTTTGTAGTAGTAGCACTTGCACAAACAGAGGCAAACAACAACGAGATTGACGAAGAGTGAATTGGATTCTGAGCCTTGGACCTTGAGGTTTTTTTTATAGGTCTCGTTCAGTCGATTGATCCCTATTAGTCGATTGAACCACTGCCAGTCGAGGGATCTCCACTCCCT
>JBBUKS010000002.1:10124979-10195824 GCA_038050645.1 Hedychium gardnerianum | reverse complement strand
TATTAATAATAGAATATGATACAAAAAGTCCTTAGTCAATCATCACATAATTGGCTCTAGGGCTTCTACTAACATAACAATGTGTGACCACATGATTTTGGTCAACATCTCCCATGCGCACATGTTGCCTTCCACATGAGGCAATTTACCATGCGAAATTTTTACTAGCATTCAGTGTCACCTCAGTGAGCATCGTGACTACGAGACTCACAAGCCACTGCACCCTCCCAACCAGTTGTTTTGCCCTCCTTCTAACCTATAGGTGGCAACATTGCCCTCCTTTTCCATGGGTACTTACAAGTAGCAAGCTACCAAGAAGGAGCACGGAACCTGCTGCCCCTTTCCACAGTGTTCTTTCTTTTTAGGTTGATCCCCAAATTTCAGAAATTAAATAGTCATCTTTCTTCCAGTGCCAAGAGGCGCCCTTATACTTGATAAATCCTTAAATAGTCAGTTTAAATGTTCGACTCATCATCTTCCTATTTTTCTCCTACTATTGAGTCTCCTGCCCTTTCAAGCGACATGACACTTACTACAAAGAAGTTGAACAGTAAAAACTATGTTGTATGGATCATATATTAATGCTCAGTTCTTTGCCCCCATTTGGCAGTCCATTGATCCCAGCCTCAAGAGTGTTTTCATATCTCAATCTATCTATCTGATACATTTTTTTACATACCTAGAACCATGTTTGAACAGGTGACACAAGGCTTTTAGTTCTTTGTTATACCAAGCTATGCCGACCATTTCCCATTCATCATCTTAGTGCTAGTGTCTATATTAATTTGAGAGACTAAGAAATAGTCAAAAGTTTTATTAGTAAGTATAAGGATAATGATATTGAATGTGGATAATTCAATAATAGAAATTATTTGCCCATATACGTTTATTTATAGAGGTATTGGTTGTTTCTTCTCTGCAAGGAGATTTGGACATAGGTTTAAAACAGCTCGGAACTAGTATGTGGGTGACATCTCTCAAGTTATGATGTGATCGACAATCTTTTCAAATTGCAGCAATCAGACACGGAGATGACCACACACATGGTTCAATTCAAAGTTTTTGTTGTTGATTCCAAAGATATCTACTAGATCACTTATGATGTTCGGGCCATACAAGACTCCTCTAACAAACTCATCACCCTCTGCATGATATCCATCCAGAAAACTCAGTTCTTCAGAGGCACCTTCATTCTATCCCTATTGAAAGTTTACAAGTCGATGTTGTGGACTTTTATCACATCTCTACCATCCTCTAATCTCATACATGTTTAGAGGAAGGGAATAATTTATTTCATTCATTTAATTAATCATTACATGGATAAATAGGACATGATATTAAAATATTTCTTATTATGGTGCACTATTAATGTTTTTCACGACAATAATATGGGATGCTCTTTGCTTTTTCCCAACAAATATTTGATTGTACTTTCTTTATCCTTTCTTAAACCCTGGGCAAGAAAAGTATCTCTGAATCCATCAATTGTACCTTTCTTAATCCTAACTATTGTCATCTCAAGAAGGGTACCATTGCTACTCTTTTGTGCACATTGTCTATTTTTCTCTGCTGATGTTAATTTTCTTTAAGTTGGCTCTCTTCTTTATCTCTTCACTATAGGAGCTACTCCTTGTTCATACTCTGTCATTCATTCCTCTGCCTTGTACCACTATGAACCGCACCTCGACGACCTACCTTTATATGCGTATGGATGAAGGCTAAGACTTAAATATGCTTCAGTGTTTCTTTTAGAATTTATAGCCATCCTATTTGCCTACCATCATCCCCAATTCTGCCGTTCATTTAGACCTTCCCACTGCTCTTCACCAAGGTACTCAATGGTGCAGTACTCACTCACTTTCTTGTTATTTATTTTATGTTGTGTTTAACAGAATACTTTTTATCCTCTTTAGTTTCACAATCAATTCCTTGCATTATCTCAAAGGTGCTTTCTGATCTGAGCAGGCAGCGGCCCATGGTAAAAAAAATGGATACTTTAATGACACTTGGGAGCTAGTTTCTCTTTCCCCAGTAAAGTCTATCATGTCACCATTAACACTCTCAATGGTGTTGTGGACCAGCTCAAAATTAGCTGCGTGGTTAAAAGATATACTCAATTTGTGGACCAAATCACTTTAATTCAACCTCTTTCTTACCTTAGCAATTGTCTTTGACCAACACAATATCAACATGATAGCAAGCTCGCCTTCATGATTTGTTGATCTGCATAATGGCCTTCATTCTCAGGAGGAAATTGGCTTAAAATACAAGCTAAAAAAGTCTCTTTATATGCCGAAGCCATCTCCATGGGACTAGTTTGGAAAATTAGCTCAACTATTCTTCAGTTTGGAATGCTAGCATATAAGATCACTCAATATTTCACCTCACAACTGAAGTTGTATCTTCATAAGCACTTTCAGACCAAAGATTTAAGAGATCTCAACTACTTCCTTAGCACAAAGCATAAAGGTTAGCAAGGCAGGGAGACATAAATATATTTCTCAGTGGAAGTATGTGATATGCTTGAGGTTAGAATGCTAGGAACCATACCAAGAGGGAATCACTAATTAATCCATTGAAGTACAGGAGAAGACTATTTAGGAAACTAAACTTCCTCATAGTTACAGACATCTAGTTTGGAGTAAGTGAGATCAGTCAACCTTGAGTCCATAGCACATTATCATTAGGAGACAACACTAATAATTTTACAATAGTTTAAAAATGATCATGGAAAGGATTCCTTATTAAGATCTAGGATCCTAAGATTGTAGTGTAAGATAGCAGATTACAGTAAAGATGATTGGGCATGTCTCCAACATATTGGCAATCTACATCAGACTAGTACATTCTTCGAGAAGATGAACTAATTTCCTAGAAGAACAAAAGCAAATTGGCATGGTCAAGCTGAGTGTAAAGGTAGAGTATATAGTTGTATCATAGCTACATGAGAAACATCTGGATCAAGCAGCTGATAATGAGTTTAGGCATGCTCTCATTAGACCAATGATGTTGTACTACAACAATCAAGCAAGCATCGAGCCTCTAATTGATTGTTTCATAAGAGCACAAAACACATAGATGTTATCAAAGAGAAGAACAAGCCACAAAATTGTTTCATTGATTCTTAGCTACCATTTGTCAGCTTTGATAATCAACTACTAAATCTACTCATATTTGAAAGAATCTAAGTTTTCATAGTTTCTTTGAACCAGCTTAAATGGAAGTGTTAAGGGCTTCTTTGCAAATATGGACTACTTGTAAACACTACCTGTTATTAAGGCATGAAATGTAAAGTAACATTCAGGAATATAAATAGAGAAGCGGGGTTTACCTAGGGTAAGAAAGCCTAATAAGTTTCCCATTAATCTAGACATACTGAAAAGAGATATGCAATCAATAGAATAATCATTTAATTTTGGAAACTCATCCTAATTTATTAAACCAAATAATAATTTTATGTCTATACTTAGCATCACAGACTGACATTTATTATAAAGTATTAAGGGGCTCTCTGCTATAATGTTATAGAGCACCAAGAAATCAAGTAGCCCAAAAGATGATACCTTTTATAGGGCAAAGGCAGCAATCCCGCTTTTGATCAGGTGTTTCACATGCTCGGCAAATCCAAGATGTGAAATCTTGTTTTCCTCTTACTCCATAACATTCTTGGTGGACAGCTATTTGACATCTAATGTTAGCAAGATATTAGTAATTTTAGCAGTTTTCTTTTCTTTTACATATAGTAATAAAGAAAATCCAAGTTTTAAACTAGTATTAGAATCATGCCATGTCATCAAATTTACCTAATACAAATGATTATTTTGTTATAATCCCAGTCTTCAACCCATCTGCAGATTGCACATCGTTCAGTTGTCCATTTCATGTATACTGGATCATATGCTTCTGAGAAAAATAATCCAGAACCATCAGTTACAGATTCAGTTGAACTTCTGAAAGAGGCATCTTAATTCCAGCTGGTCACAGGGGAAGGTAAAGGAAAAATACAAGGAAAAGAATGTACCTTGCAGGAAAGAAAGCAGCTTGTGTTTCCTTTCTTTTGCAGATGCCCGTTTAGTGTGATTCGCAGAAACTATATTGGAATGATAACGATCTAACTGCAAATTAAGACATACGTAATGTTTGTTAAAATTGCTAATGCTATTGTTTCATTCAGACAGCTTGTCTTTGTAACACTACCAAATTATAGGGTGTTCTATATTCATGGATCTCAGTAAAACATAAGTTAATCATGCAATTGAGGAAATCACATCTGGCCAATCAGAGAAATATTTAGTCCTATAGAACAATATTATTATCACTATGACTCGAAATTTTTTAAGGACAAACCCATTTTCCCAATGCCATATTTGTACTTCTAACTTTGACACTGGACCTCCAATTTTTAGTTTTTGATCCAGTATGCCTCTCCCATTCAGAAAGCATAAACTTCTTCCCTTTGCAATAGCTACAGCAGCATGAAACACTGCCCAAAATGCAGAAGGAAATATATCACAAGAATGATCCAAATAAGAATGCATCCTCAGTAGAACCATAAATCATTTCAAATAAGAAAATAAATGGAATATAGATGACTAAAGCAACAACACACTAATAACAAACAGAACAAGCATAAACAAAGCAACATTGTGGTCTACCTAATAAAAATAAAATAAAAAGAATAAACTAGTTAGTAAAACCATGCAGGTAAAGAGTTGTAATGGGCACAGCATTTCTTTTTTTGGAGAACCATTGTGCTAAAAAGTCTCCAATGACCTACAGCAAGAGTACATTTTAAGTTATAGCATGTATGACAAGAGGTAATAATAAAGACAAGAAGTCCAAAAGTTCAAGGTCGACAGGAAGAGATTGATTGAAAGTCCAAGAGATCATAGTGGACCAGGAGCTTGTCAGATTGACAAGAAGTCCAAAAGTTCAAGGTTGACAAAAATAATGATTGGAAGCCCAAGAGGTCAAGCTTGACTAGAAACTGATAATTGTGAAGCAAGACTCATATGATCAAGTGGATTGTTGAATTGAATACTTGAATATCTGTGAGTTAAGAGATTACAAGAGACTATAATTTTGATTGTTTTATGGGTTGAGTTTACCCAGAGGTTTGTGCGACCAAAATAAACATGTGTTTAGGGTTGTATTTGGCATTTCAGATCAATCTTGAGTTAAGTCAGAATCGTCGAGCAGATTGATCAAGTTTTGTCATAAATCAGATTAGATGCTTACATGTTTAGCTCTGGTAAGTATATCCCCTCCATGCCAAAACAGTAAATTGTCACTTTATCAAACACTAGTTTGGTGTCTCTCCCACTGTTATGACTGCAGCTGTTCAGAAGACAGACAGCATTAGCTTCTAAACTCAAAATGAGAAAATTTAAATAGCATGGTTCATATTTTGGCAGGAATTAAAATGTAAGGCACCCACCTAATTTGTAAGTAATTCTTCTCTGTATCTGATAGCGCAAACTTTGATTTGCAGCTGGAGCAAAAGTAATGGTTCTACAGATGTAAAACAATTACAAGATGAGTCCATGACTGATGAATCTCATTTTCACATCATTCAACATCATTAAGTGTTTCTCATAGGTTTTCCAACAAACCAGATATTACAAGAACAAATTTCAGATTCATGAAAGTGCAATTAGAACTGTTCTCTGCTATGGCATGAAAATACTTTAAATGACTTTTTTTGCAGCAAAGCATGAAAATAAACTGTTCTCTGCTATGGCATAGAATTTACCAATCTCCCACCAACTTTATGATGTAAAATCTTCTTGCATACTCCACAGTATCGTTTTGGGGTAGATAACTGTTCAGAGGAAACAAAATTGCATCAACAGGATAATTAATCAAAAGTTCTAAAGGATAGATAAAAAATATGGTATTTAAATTCACAGTATATAGTGATTTATTCACAGCATATAGAAACAAAAAAATGAAAACCTTTAACTGTACCATATATCACTCATAAGCTACATCTCTGATCCACTGATAAGTAGAAAAATAACAAGTAATAAAAAGAGAAACGTGTGTTATTAATCCCAATATTTTGGTTGATCTCGGAGCATATAAGGGAGTGTTTTAGATATGAAGAACATGAATCTCATTGACAGTCCCTGTAAACCACAAGTTAGGAAGGCTGACAAGCAAGAAAAACAGTGGTATTATTAATAAACCAATTCCTAAACTAAGGTGCATGATAAAAATAAAAAAGAAATAAAAGAAACAGAAACTTAAACACTAAAATACTTGATGGATCACAATAACAAAAAATATTTTTACAGAAGTCCTTTTCCAAACCTTAATTGCATAAACTGAAAAGAAAATAAATAAAAATATTACATTTGCAGGATAATTTATCTCCGGGTAATGATTTGAGGTTCAATAAAATCTCTATGCTGGTTGCGAGCAGGAAAGTCAACCTAGTGCTTAAGCTATGCCAGTTTCTAAGCACATGTGACTGTCGGTAGTAAAGATGGGTGCATGACATGAGGTCCATCAAATAACCACATTCCACGATTGATAAAGGTAGTATGGTAAAATGTTTAGGTGTCTGCTGAAATAATTCAATATTAAAATACAAT
Organism: Hedychium gardnerianum; assembly: GCA_038050645.1. Lineage (NCBI taxonomy): Eukaryota > Viridiplantae > Streptophyta > Magnoliopsida > Zingiberales > Zingiberaceae > Hedychium > Hedychium gardnerianum. The sequence continues at coordinate 10,189,228 of JBBUKS010000002.1, read as the reverse complement.
AGAAACAATTTTAGCAAGCTCTATACTACGTAAATGATGTCTACAATAAAATAGTGGCAAGAAAACCGTTAGTTGATTATACAGTTACAATATAGTATATAAAGTCATTTTCAAGCTCATTTACAAGCTTTACGTGGTAAAATGCTAATGCGCATGATTAGAAGACATGAATTGCTTTTATGGTGGGCATCTAAGTCAGAACAAAAAGGTATTATGTTCTTAAACTGAAACAATGACTTGCCTTGGTATCTGACTGGCACTCCTGTTCATGGTTTGAGCTAGTTGCCTCCTTGATGCTAGTAGAGTAAAGAGGTTCACCACTTGAACTAATCACATTACCCTCCATGTTGAAGAAGCCATGCTCAGCTAGGAAGGCCTCCTGTATGGCTGCCCTTAGCTCACTAGGTTTGGATGTATGCAATTCGGTCTGCCCTTGGAACCTGCAATGCAACTTAGATTTGAAGACTAATGACAAAAATGCCCCCCTCTAAATTTGAACACTGACCTGTCTACAAAATCAATGAAAGGAAAAACAGTCTCCTGTTTCACCCATGCATACTCCTGATCAAAGTAAATATCTTTGTTACAAATGCTGGCACAAGCAAGTGTACAAATGGAAAAATAAGAATAACACAGAGATTAACCAACCCTCTCATTCCCACTCTCATGTTTACCAAAGAGCATTATAGAGATGGCTCCAGAGATGCAGGCATTTGCAGATTGTACCAGACCTTGCTGAACTGGATCAATTACCATTGCAGGCCATACAGCAGAGTCTCTTCCCAACTTAGCCCAAACAACATCTCCACAAGCAAACTCATCAGGTTGAATGTTAGTCTTCCTCTGTTTCTTAGTTTCCTTCACTGACTTCTCTTTAACCGCCTTTGGCTTACATACATAACTAGGTTGATCACGCACCTGTGCAAATCTTCCATTTCTGTCTTTGAAACCCTCTTGGAGATATGTCGAAGAATTTCTTAACAAAGAGTACTTTTTCAAGCCAATATTTCTGCATGCAAGATATCTTTCTTCTTCGTCGTACACCGGAACCGAATTGGGCAACACTGAACCAAAGCTACTTTCAAAATCAGGGTCCGACGCTGTTGCCTTGGGCTTCTCCTTCTTCCAAGGGTCAATCAGAACCGAGTCATTGAACCTGGAAGGCAGCACCTGTGCGCGGCCACTCGACGTCTTCCGAACCACCGGCGGTCTGACCTCCTGACGTGTCAGTTCCATCTTCCCCTTCCGTCCGTTCCGCGTCCCCGAATACCTCTCTGCGGAGCAGCATGAGGAATCACCGCACCTGTAAGAATTCACGGTGGCGGCGGTGATGGCGGCGTCCTCCTCCCAGCCATCGAGTCTCCGCGCGAAACCGAAGGGAAAGTAAGGGAAGTCGGAGGCCGCGGCGACGTGACCCAGAACCTCGAGAGGGAAGGATTCCAACTCCCTCCTCCTTTTCCGCCTCCTCCAACCGTCATCGCCGTCCCCGTCGCCCACCGAGACCTCGGCATTGCACCGCTTGAGGGTCGGCATTAGCGCCCTCTGGCTCCTCTTTATTATCATCCCCCCACCCCCCTGCTTGATGGAAAACCCTAATCCCTCCACTAAACTCACGGAGATCCGCGACAAAATTCCTCTCCTTGCCCTTCCCAATCGACCACGAACCCCTAGCGGCCGTCCAGAATTGGGGCTAGGGCTCAAACGAAAGCGCCGGCGCGATACCGAAAAACAGAGAAGACAAGGGCAGCGGACGATACCTCATCTGTTCAAATAAATTCCAAATCGAAATGCAAAGGAACACGAAGATCTCACCGTCTCACAATTATATTCCCTTAACAGAACAATTAATTTTTCGCTTTTTTAATTTTATTTCTCCGCCCCGCTCCCCTTCCTCATCGCGTCTGGTTTGGTCTAGTTGTTGGGCTGGATGAAGAAACGGAGCGCAGCGCGAGGCGTAGACACAATTGAACTCGTGCTCTGCCCAATTGTTTATGGCGGATTTAAACAGAATTTGTAACAATTTTCATGCCATGGCTGGCTGCCGCAGCAGGTTCATGTTCGAGGAAGGGACTGAAGGCTCTGCACGAGCCCGCCCCGGAGTTTTCACTACTAGAGAGAGTCACATGGTTTGCTCTTCAGTCCCCGTTTCAACGTACGAATCGCTTCTTTGATTTGATTTGATTTTTTTTTTCCCCTTTTTTCCGCGACGTGCAATTTTGGTTTCCGAGTCTTCTTCTCGGGTTCAATTGCAATGTGCTGCAGCAGTGTGTCTTCTGGACTGGAAGAATTGCTTGTGGATTCGGTTTCATATAATTAACGGGTTGCTTTAGAGAAGTTCTCGGCTCGAAATGATGTGAAAGAGGCAGGAGCAGACAATCCTTGTTCTCGCTTGAATCATCTCCTCCAGTATTCCGAGCAATTTGTGTATCATTCGTTCTACCATTTCCCCTGACTAACAGGCAGAGATTTAACCTCGCGAGGTTGAATTCCGGTAGTCGCCGCGGCAGAGCTCTGACGCTCGAGAGACGATGACTAGGAGTTTTGCTTTGCAGGAGCTTGGCGGCAACGATGCTCATCTTCGTCGGTCGAGCACACGTAGCGGCGGCTTGTAAGTTAAGTCTTTTTTTTCTTCTTCTTCTTTTTTTAATCTATGTTTTGGATTTGGTTGACGATATTTATGAATTGCTTGAGACGTTTTTCGACTTTCAAGAAAATGAGTTTTTTCTCTCTTAAAATAATTTCCACTGATGCCTAAATTAGAGTAACTTAATTATTCCATGGTCGCCTTTGGCATTAGAGAAAAAACATGACCCAAAAACGGAGCTGCAAGAACTTGAAAGTAGATAGTGAGGAGTAAGCTAGTTTCTTAAATCTATATTAAATGATAAGGTTAGTCACATGCTGTTTCAAGGCTACAATATGCATCTAAATATTCACAAACAAATACTTCTATATATTTTGATATTTATTTAGTTTGAGATCTTTTTAAAGGTTTATTATAAGCTGGAAAGTAAATTTAATGAACAAAGGCTTCAATTTTTTTTTTATAACCTGATTAATTTTAAAATAGACAATTTAATCTCATATTTTACTAATCAAATAAATTTAAAAAGTATGATAATTATTGACATGATATTTTAATTTTATTAATAATTTAATCATCATAAATATATCCCGTATGTTATCTCTCATGCCAAAATGAAAAAGAAATAAATTGATTTTTTTTTTCTTAAAAAATGAGTAGAGTGAGTTAAAGTGGTGTTTGCTAATTAACGGGATTATTAAATGAGTGCATGGGTCTAAAAGAATTTAGTAGGATATATGGTCTAGGGCATTTATGTAAAACGAGACATTATATAAAAGGTGCCGTGCCCTTCAAATTATAAAGCAAAAAAAAAAAAAAAGGGAAACGAATGGCAGCCAACTGCGACGGTCACGGCGACTGACGAAGGGAGGCGATCATCATTTCGTCAGGCGATCCTCCTCCTCTTGCCGCCGACTACATCGCTTGGATATTCGAGAACCCTAGGTCTATCTCGTTTGAACTTCCATTCATTTTCATTTGTTTCCATTTTTCGCTTTTGAATCTCGTTCCTCGTTTCTTTTTGGTGCACCAACCCTATGAACAAGGCGTCGGCATTTGTTAACGATCTGATGTAAACATTGTATTTTTTGGAATTATTTATATTTTCACTTGCTGTGAAGGATTCTCGTTGCCTGCATTGTTCCTCGCTATTTCGTTAGGCCAGCTCGCGAGGGTTATAAGTGTGCGAGTGTGGCAGTTCATTTGCATGGTAATATATGACATATTCTGGGAAATGGATTGTTACGTATACGAAGCACCTGAAGCAGAAGAGAAAAACTTACCACGATGGCATACTACAGATTAGCGATTCAGGTGACAAGGTATGTAGTCTTTCTTGAACTCTTGTTGGAGTTACATTCTCGATGCCATTTATTCCTGTATTTTCTTGACACTTTAGTTAATATCCAGTAAACACGGTTGTTGTGTTTAGATTTATGCGTGAATTCATGAATACGTGCATCTGTCTATGTGTTTGCGTGCATCCTTGTGTATTTCTGTTTTCTTTTTGATATTTTAAAAGATAATTTGAAGGCGTCCCAATCAACATTTAGCTTCTAGGAGCACTCTTCATGCTTTGAATCACTTTTATCTACTAACGAGGAAAAGCTTCTGCATCAGTCTGATGTAACTGATCTGGTGCATGACAAGTCAATTATACAGTTATATGAATCTGCCCAAGTTGAGTCCATAAAACCTCTTATTTGACACAAACTGAAGACCAGTTGACATCCAATCAGCCCTCAACAGCATGAGTTCAGCTCTGAAATACTCCAATAACAACAATTTAACCACACAATCATGATTAATCAGTAGAAGATGTGAATCAGACTGTATAACATAGCTGCTCTCAGCGTACTGAGTAGGGCCTTTTAAAATAAAAAAATCTGGTGCTTCCTTTTTCAGCTCAGAACCATCAACCAGGATGCCCTGACACTTTATATCAGGATTTATAAAATTCAAGTTGCTTCTGATTTTGAAATTTCATAGTAGAAGAATCCACTGTTTTAGTCTCTTAGTTCCTAATAATGCATTTAGCCCCCTCAATTTCTCTCTCAAGTGAGATTCTTCATTATGTATGTGATCTAAACTCTTCTTTCATATCAGCCTCTTTGTGATGTAATTGCTTCATATACGCTTAAGCGTGTCCTTAAATGATTCAATTTTCTATGCTCTAACGTTTACTAAGATTGCAACATCTTCAGCTACTGTCTCACCTTCTTTAATTTTTTGTACTAACATTGAAATTGGTCTACCAACTTTTGGATTAATAGTAGACTTGTCCCATGCAACAGACACATACTTGAGGATCCCAGGACATTTTGTCAGAGATTTCTTGATTCCAATAGCAAAGCTTCTGGATCTGGAAAAAACCCTTCATTCTTGGTTACAAAGAATCCTGTTAAGCTTTCTCATAGTCCTGTGTTCACCAATTGCTTGGTCGAACCATGTATGCACTTTCCATTTATGATCAAACAAATGGATCTCATTTAGTTTTTGCAATATTGTAGTTGCACAATTGCTAATGTATGTTAATCTGCAGAATTGTCCAAAACTCTTCAACTGAATATTCATATGTTAATCTTGGTTATCGTCATCATAACTATCCTCCCTCTTACATTGTGAAACTGAACAGTCACAAGTTTCTTTTGTTTATTTTCAAGGTCCTTTGAACTTTGATAATCTCGCTTAACTATTTAGTATGTGCTTTGGGGTTTTGTCCAATTTTTATAAGTGTGACTTATTTTTCTCTCTTCTTTTGTCATGAAAGACAATTGAATATGTGAAAGATTTGTATAAATGCTTCAAACCATACACGTGGACTATATTGTCATCTCATATAAGACTGTTTTCTTTACAATTTCATTTCTTAACTTTTATGTGCATGATCAACTCATGTTGATGCTAGACACAGCACCTTACCTAATTGTTGATACCCTAGGGTAGTACTACCTCGTATTGGGATCAGTTGTGGTAGTGACAACAGGAGGAAGGAGATAAAAGGAAAGAAGAAAGAGAAGGGTAGAAAGAGAAAAAAAAAAGGAAAAAATGAGTTTTTTCTGATCTAAAAAATACTATTTTTTGGATAAGAATGATGATTGGAAGTCCGGATTAACATTGTTATTCTTAGTTTGATTTGACAGAACATATAAAATTAAACAACTTTGGATATTCATTATATAATTGTATTTAATTAAGGTGTATGACATATCAACATACCTTAATGTATAGTAGCATCTACCCTAAAGAATCACTAGGGTCATGTGATGTATCATGGTATTTGAAATTAACTTACAGAAGTTAAAGGCACATTTGCTGTTTCTTGTGGCCTGTTTGCTTACTAACTTGTATCCTTGCATTATCAGGTTTTGTTATATGATGATTGTGAAAAGCTCATAGATAGTCGGTTCCTGAAGAAAGGTGAGAATGAGATGATTGAAAGTGGTGGAACTTTGACCTTTGAAGCCCATCTTGTTGACATTGGAAGCCTTGAAGGGGACAAAGTTCCTATCAAAAAGGAAAATGTCACTATCAACTTGAAGTTAGATAAGAAGGCTCAGACCTTGCAACAAAAGGGTAGGTTTGTCTTTCATTTTGAACTATTACCTAATACCTAGTTTTAGTATCTTTATTTTCCACCTTATGAATTGGGCATAGAAAAACCTTACCAAACTCAGTTTGATTTTTGGGTTATTGGAAAGCCTCAACTTGAATTTTAGGAAAATTCCCATTTGATCGGTTTAAATCATTTCGGGATTTTTAGATCTTTTAGTTTGTGTTTAGATATATTTAGAGCTGAATGAAGAATCTCATGCTTATTACTTTTTTTTTTGTAAATTTATGTTCCAAATTTTTTTATGCTGACTGTAAATCATAGTTAGGTCAAGTCAAATCTGGTTGGATCAGATTTGTTGAACTGGTTGGAACTGATGTTAATTACTGGATGTTTCAGTGGGATAAATTTCTTAGACACTCATTGTGAAGCCTCATCTGATTTATTCCTATCTCAGTTTTAGTTGAGTTATAGTACCTTTTTGCAGAGAATAATGCAATGGGGTAGGTTTCTTAGATACCGACTCTGAAGCCTTATCTTACTTACTCCTATCCCAGTTTTAGTTGAGCTATTGTACCTTTTGCAGAGAATGAGAAAGGAGGGATTAGTAAAATGCCACCTAAATTTCTAAATAGGATGAACTGCAGAAACAGAGGTTTGTCTTTTTCTAGCATTTCTGAATTCATAAATCAGCTGTTTATAAGTGACATGGATTAATGTTAGTCTAAATTTTAATTCTGTATGACAATAGCACCCTTATCTTTGGAAATGAAAAAAGACAAATTCACAAGTATACCGCATAACAGTTTGAGTGCTACAAGCAGCAGCAAAACAAAGGGTTAGTCTTTTGTTGCATATATGTTATGTCATGCACCTTCACACCTTCATTGTTGTTTAAAAATCTACTAGTCTCATTTTGCATTTCCTTGTTTCTTTAAGAAGTTAATGGCAACTTTATATATTCATTTATATTTCTTGATTATTTTATCTTTGCTATGAAAAATATGCATAACAGTCTAGCTTGCTTTTGTGTGTTTGATACAGCAACCAAGAGTGAACTTGATAACTCGAAAATAATGCAACCTCAATATGCTGTCCAAAGTAAACCAAAAGGTTTGTATTTTGGTTATCTTTTGTGATTTGTTGTTACTAATTCAACAATATTCTGCTCTCCTTGGAATTTTTTCTGTATTTATTTAGGCAATCCTTTGATGTACATTGTGGAGAGTAGAGGATTAAAATGTACTGTAGTCATAGCGAGAGATGAACGAATAAAATCATCCAAGCATTTATTTATATTTATGCTTGTAATGTATTTAGATGTGAAATTCTAAGTTGTTAGTTGATTGACAATGGTACATATTGTTACTAATGGCATGTCAACTGGCGTATGTCCAGACAAACACAAGATACACACAAGATAATTTTCAAAATAGCTACTCTTAAATATTTTTATTTCGGCTTTTTACCGAAGCACGTAGGTAAGTTTCTAAAATATACAAATCATGTAGCATAGTTTCAAAATTACCAAATCACGTACTCATTTTCATTTTTACCCCTGTTACTGTTCCCAGTCCACTGATATATTGTAGCAGTCGACTGAGAACTGTAAAAATTGACTTCTATAGTAGCGATCGATAGATTAATTATTTTTTTAAAAAACTGATTTATATTCAAAAACTCTTAATATAGTTGGTCAAATTGATGCTTGAGGGCATTTATATAATCAGGAGAATTAAACGAACACATAGAAATTGGTTTAATATAATTCTGAGCTCTTTAAGTCCATCAGTCGGTTTTGTTCGGTTTCGGCTAAAATCGACTGATGTACCTAGAGAGTTCTGAAAGATATGAAATCAGTTCCTATGCGTTCGTCTAGTTCTCCTGATTATATAAATGCCCTCAAATAACAATTTGACCCACTACATTGAAAGCAGTGATTTTTGAACACGAATGTATTCGAAAAATCTAATTCGTGTTCAAAAAATCACTGCTCTTAATATAGTGGGTCAAATTGATGTTTGAGGGCACTTATATAATCAGGAGAACTAAACGAACACATAGAAATTGATTTCATGTCATTTCGAGCTCTTTAGATCTATTTTGGCCGGTATCGGTCGAAATCAGTTGATGAACCTAGAGTAGGGGTGTAAACGAGCCAAGCCGCTCACGAGCTATTCGGGTCTTGGTTCGAAAAAAAGTTCGTTCGATTAAGTTAACGAGCCGAGCTCGAACCTGATTTCAAGCTCGAAAACATTATCGAGCCGAGCTCGAGCTTAACAGTATTTGGTTCGTGAGCTTGCGAACATGTTCGTTTAGAGGCTTGCGAACGTGTTCGTTAACAGGCTTGCGAACATATTCGTTTAGAGGCTCGCGAACGTGTTTGTTAACAGGCTCACACGAACGTGTTCGTTAACAGGCTCGCGAACATGTTCGTTAAGAGGCTCGTTTATCTTTTATATATATATACATATAATAATATCTTATTAATTATTATAACTTATTATTTTAAACTAGCTCAAACTAAGCTCGTTTAATTTTTAAACGAACTTTTTTCGAGTCAAGCTCGAACTAAGCTCGTTTAATTTTTAAACGAGCTTTTTTCGAGCCGAGCTCGAATCATTCGCGAGCTATTTAATTTCATTACGAGCCGAGCTCGAGCTTAAGTATTAAAGCTCGAATCAAATTCGAGCCGAGCTCGAGCTTAGGGAAAACGAGCGGAGCTCGAGCCTTTTGCTGTTCGGCTTGGTTCAGTTCGATTACACCCTAACCTAGAGAGCTCAGAATGACATGAAATTAGTTTCTATGTGTTCGTTTAGTTCTCTTGATTATATAAATGCCTTCAAACATCAATTTGATCTATTACATTTAGAGCAATGATTTTTTAACACGAATCGATTATTTTTTTTCAAAAAAATTAATTGACTGTAGCAGTCGATTTTTACTGTTCCCAGTTGACTGCTACAGTATATCAGTCCACTGGGAACAGGGGTAAAAATGGAATTGGTTATGAGATTTGGTAATTTTGAAACTATGCTACGTGATTTGGGTATTATGGAAACTTGGCTTAGTGGTTCGGTTAAAAGTCATTTTTATTTTGTACTTATATGTATTGAGGGCATCATGAAAATTACTTCTGCCAAGTCAAATTTTATCATTAAAAATTTTCAATATTGCATGTGTCTTTTCCTTGGATCACTAGATTTTTTTTCTCAAGATTCTCTTTTTCTTTCTTAAGCCAAAATAATTTACATTTCTATCCTTTGCCATTGTATTGTAAAGTTATAAAATTTCCTTTTACGCAAAAGCATTCAGTTTTATGTTGTTCTACATGGTTTTGTACTTTGTTTACATTTGCTTTCTTCTATAGAGTGGAATGTTTTATACACTACTCAGATAACACAGAAGGCAAAGAAGTATCATGATGGCATATTGCGACTTTTATCACGTGGATCACATATGAATCAAGTTAGTTAAAATCTTAAATTCACTTTGGTGTTTTTTTTTAAAGATTTTTTATAAGCATTTTGTTAAAGATGCATTCATCTTATAATGTATTGGGGTTATCTGGGTTTAGCATAATGTATGGATCTAATTAATATTCTCATTATAAAATAATAATCCAGTTAAATTTTATTATGCTTTGTCGAGTTTCTTATTCATTACTACTTTATATGAGTTTTCCTATTGTGGTTTGGGATGTATCTTGCTTAATTTCAAGGATTGAAGTGTTGAGTTGTGCCACTTGACACAAGTAAAATTTACCATTTTGCTTGCTAAGTGGCATGCTAGATGATACCGATATGACAAGACAACACCAGAGTCGAGCTATGGCAGATGAAATAAAGTGACAAAAGGAAGCGAGGTACGAAAAGAGAAAAGGGCTATTGGAGGAGAGGGAAGAAGAGGACTAGGGGCTAGTGGCTAGCCGATGGCAACATGCAGCTAGGGGTGGCTACGATTGGCAATGGGGCAGATGGGGAGAGGAGAATGAGGAGAACAGGGATCAAGGGAGGGAGGTGGGCTATGATTGACAGTGGGGTGACTGGGGAGAGGAGCAACCAAAAAGATATGAACAAAATAATCAAGCTATCAAGATACAACCAAGAGTGAACTTATGTTGTTCATATCTTTGTCCTAGTATCTCCTAGATCATGTGTATTTTCCTTGGCTGCTCCTATCTACAAAAGAATTATCATTATCAATCCCCGGAATTACAATGTACCTTTATCTATTTCTAACCAAGTTTTTTCTAGATCTCATTATCTATTTCTTGTGTCTATAGATGGCCTATCTAAAGGTCCTAAGCTGCATGATACCCTAATTGTGTAAAGGGATTGTATATCATATATGTTATGCATCCCTTGTCTAAAACACCTAGGTGGCTATATATGTGAACTCCTAGGCCAATTTTTAGCTTTGTTACTCAAATCTGTTATTCTTTCTCATACTTATGTCACATTACATAATACAAGTAAATGAGTTGAACTTGTTTAAGGAGAAATGAAGAGCAAGAGGAAGAAATAGAGGTGGATGAGGAAGCTTTCCTTTTGGGGTTCTCAGAGGCAAGTTGCATTGCTTGAGAAGAGAGTGCACTTAGTTAACAACTCGTTTGGTTTTGCAAGTACATTGTGCAGGGAGGTTGACATGGTGAAGACATTGCTCTGGGATGGTGGTGTCATAGACAATGTCTCAAGGGGAGGGCGAGGAATTAGGCTAAGAGTGGGTTAGGTGGAAAATTGTCTTTATATTATTTATAACTTAGACATCTTATGAGTTAAATTATATTTAGTAAAAAATGATTAAATAGATTAATTTATGAACTTAAATTATAATAATTAAGTTCATCTTAAGCTTATGGTTAATAGATTAATCATCCAATCTATTAACTTATTTAATAAGAATTAAATATATTAAGTTAATAGATTAATTTTAGCTTCATTATTGTGTTTTGGTACCCGTCCTAAATTGGGACCATTTTCTATGAATTCTCATGTATTTGCTTTGAAAAAATTGCTTAACACTTGGGTTCATACCCATGTCAAATATTGGTTCTGAGTAGAGCACTGTGAAGTGTGAACAATGATTGCCTCCTCTGCTAGTCCTATATTTGTATCAATTATACCTCTTGAAACTCTCCCAACATTCATATGAAAGTCTCAACACAAATATAATCATAAAGTAAACTAGTAGAGATCAAATGCTTGTCCTTAAAGGAAGAATCAATCGAACTAGAAGAAGCATGATGCTCCAAGTAAAGGAGTTAGGATATTGCCTAGTTCCTGCTTGCTTTGATGTTGTTTGTTGCTGTCCCTAGCCTCTGACTTTGAAATATGATGTGCTTGAGTGTTCGCTCTTACATCTCATATTGCGTCCAACATTTCCTCTTCACTACTGCTTCTCTCAAGTGATGTACAAGGAGAAATAATCTTCAGCGAGTGATCACTCCAATGAGCGTCTATGATTAATTTCTATTAACCCAGTCCAAATCAAAATTGATCTCTCATGGAGTTTGATTAGATTAGGTTCTGGATTGAGCTTATTCTTCAATCCAACCCCTTATCCATCAACACACCCCTCTAACTTTATGTCTAGGTCCTCCAAATTAAATTTAATCTATCAAAATGAAACTAAAAATAAATCGGGTATAAAATTTAGAAATATTCTCTAAACACTGAGAACCAAATATATATTACCATGGAGCATGTAGACCTACTACATATTTGTTTAATAGAATATTTGTATTGCCTGTTGATACAAATATTCAAAACATGTAGATATTACATGAGGTCATTCTCTTTTCATCTTGTTATGGAGGCGAATCATCTCCATTTTATTTGTAGCTTTCAATAATATCTTGTCAGGTTATGTTGCTGAGTGAAGATGGTTCAGTACTGAGTAGCAAATACCTTGAGACCGTGGAATGTATTAAAACTGGAAATAAGTTCCAATTGCCCAACCATCTTGTTGAAATTTTTGAACTGCGGACTAGTTTTTCAGGTAAATATATTCAATTAATCTTTCTAGCATGCATAACCCAGCGAGTATCTGCTGATGCATCTTATCCAAAATAGTATCTATATAATTCTTTACCATTACTATTGGTTTTTAACTGAAAGCAAAACCGTTCTAAATCAAATTTGCAGAGCATCTACCAAAAGTACAATCAACAGTGCTTGAGAGCTCGAGTAGTTCAAGCAACATCAAGTCAAGTATGAAGTAAATACCTTAAATTGGTCATTTTCTTAGTTGATACTATATTTTAAATTGGTTATGTTTCATAACTTTCGGCATTTTTATGATAACATTTACAGATCTCAGTTGAAAAATGTAGGTGCTTCTTGCAGCTATGATTCTGCCAAATTTAGAGATTGTAGCCAACTACAAAGCAGTGAGACATTATATGATGGTTTGTCAATTTTGATCAACCCCCATCCTTTTGTTGATAGTCTTATAATTATAAACTGCATGACATTCTACTTTCTACAAATTTTGTTGTTTCTGACAGCATCACATCCTAGCAGCATAACATTATTTGAGTTGACAAGTTGTTCTTAACTGTGTATGCAGAAAACATATGTAAGACTTGTACACAACAAATAATCAGTTCTTGCAGTTCTTGTTCTCCCAAAGATGCTGAACCTACCCTACAGAGTAACAAACCAGTGCGCAATGGTTTGTATATCCTAATCAGCTACCTGTCATTTTTTGCTTCGTTAAATGATTAAACAATCCAATGCTATTTTGTGTTCAACATACTTTTTGTTCCTCAAGAGAAAATAAGGCCTGAACCATTTTTTCCCTGATGAATTATAGTAGTTTTATTAGTTTTTTTTTCTTCCTGTTGGTATTCAGCGCTTCAAATTCTTCACAATCTTAAGAAGCCATTACTGGATGTCGAAAACGGTCTGATCAATAATCCAATGGTGCAAGCTAATGGGTTCCCTTCTGAGAATGCAAGAAAGCACATCAGGAATCTTAGTTTACAAGGGGGTGATAGCAGCGAGGTTGACTCTACTGAATATGCTACACAAACTTCATTGTCAAAAACTCCAGATATAAAATCAACACTACCACAGTAAGATCTTCCTCAAATAATAAAGACAATCAATTGCACATTCGTATTTTTTTATCACATTTTCCTTTTCTATTTTAACCTAAGATGTCATTACAAAGGAAAATATACGAGAATAAGATGATACAGTTCTATTGGATCTTCTGTTTGATCCAACTGGTTTTAGGTTGAATGTTCTTGCTGTAAATTTGATGTGATCTTTATTGCAGCATTGTGTTTGAATACTTCATTCGCATGAACTAGCCAGTGTGTCCTATGTTTCTGGGGCTTAAATGCTTCATAGACTATTATGTGAGTAGTTGTTGGCTCAAACTTAAAGTGGCTTTGTGCACAAAAAATACCAAAACCATACAAGTAAATTGAGTCAACTTATAGTCACGCTAATATAGAAATAGATTCCAGTGTAGCATTCGGTTATATGTTCAGACAAATTGAATCAATTAGAACTAAAAGTGTTGGAGGTAGATGCAGAAGGAAGTTCTAAAATGTAATAAAAATGATTCATTTGTTTGGAGTATTGCTAGCGATACCTCTAATTTGATGGAGAAAATCTTACATAAGAGACAAGCATCCTACTTTATATAAAGTTCGCTGGCATAAGCTAACTTAGTGCCCTTCAACTTTGGTTGTTCTCCCTGATTTCACTGTGTGTAACACTCATCCTTGAGTACCCCTTAAAAGGTGGTACCCTTACCCACAACATAATACTCAAATGCTCAGATGTAGGGAAAGTAGATATTGCTGCACACACCAATTGTCTGATGTGACCCTTTCTGATCATGCACACACAACTGAATGGAAACAGAGTCTTGCCTCACTTCTGGCAGCTGGTCCAATTGATTACCAATAACTGATGCAGCTAAAGAAATGATATTTCTGATACCCTTAGTTGGTCTAAATTAGAAGCAAAATGTTTATATTTTGCTATAGGTATCACCTATTTCAATGTTTTATCCCCATCTTCCATGATAACATAATTACTTCCATTTGCAACATTTCTTTTCTCTAATTTTAGCAAATCATCCTCATTTTCCCAACCATTCAGAGCAGATCATGTACATCTTATCCTTCCAAAGAATTCAACATCCTCATCATGTCATGCAATGTTGTCTTGAACTATTGCTGAATAGCCACATGTATTCCTCCTTACAGATAGCCAAAATTATTAACTTGAACTGGAAAATTATTGATATGCTTTTGTAGTCTATCCAAGGGAATTGATACTGTAAAGTGATTTCTCATGATTTATATTTGTAGATGTAGTTGAAGAATCAGCTACAATATGCTCTACTTAAATAAATAGGAAAAAACCTGATCTGCAAAAAATGAAATGCAGATCAATTGACGGAAGCAACATATAACATTTGTAGAAACCCAATAGTTATGTAGTTTTTCATGAATCTTTTTTCGTTGTGTACAAATAATTTTTATGTTCTATAAATTTTGGGGAAAAAAATTCAAGAAACTAGGTGGATATGTAAAGGATATTTCTTTGGTGGATCCTGCTTGTTCCTATTTAGTCTGCCTCCTTTCAAGAGTAGCTTTTACATTGCTTTCTTCCTCATTTTTTTTCTTCCTTTTATTTTGTTTATTTTATTAGTAACAATAGGCGGTTGACATTCTACCTAAACTGTAGACAAGTGATAGTTGGCCTCAGTCATTATGTATTGGATAGATGAAAAAGTATCGGTAAAGTCATAGCAAAAGTTGTAGTTATTTGTACTAAAAATACAAATATGTTGACATGAGTAGGATCATATCTACTTGGTATATCATTCAATCGCCTAAATCTTGAGACTGTCCACAAATCAATCATATAGTAACCCAAAATCAAGGGACCTCCCCTAGGATACTGATTGTATAGGACATACTCCTAATTTAACACTTGATTTTGTGACTATACCAACCTCTGTGTAACTTCACTTTCAGCTCTTTTTACAGAAATATTGAGGGGTTACCAGCAGTAAAATGTTCTTCTGGCAATCAGGCCTCCACGGAGCCATCTGATTTAGTGAATGAGATGCTGCCTATTCGAAAGAACTGTCTGCCAAATCAAAATGAAAACATTGCTGATATTTCAGATAAATTTCTAGAGAATAATAGTTCTGATACTGGTACGTAGTTTCTGTGGCAATATTTAGCTTTTGAAACATTTTTTTTCTTTACTTACCAACCCGCTACCATCAATATATGCAATAGAAAGGACTTGTGCTATGACTTCGAATGCTGCTAAGATTAGAGATCAAACCGCTAGCCAGGTCTGAGATTCTGAACCTGGAATTGTTTTCTGAATTATTCCATATCTTCTTCAAGGATAACTTTCCATCAGTTCCACCTGACATTTTAGTCTAGACTTGAATATCTCAAAGCGAGACATTTCTGCTGACTCTTTATGGCTTCTTTCTTTGTTCCAGCTGTTGAAAGAGGAGGATATTAAACAAGATGGGAAAATGGGGACCAACCAAATTTTGGATGCATCCACTGCTACCCATATGATATCCGACAAACTTCATAGTGGGAGTTCATCCATTGAAGATCTTGCTGGGGATGATTTGCCGACGTTTGATTTGGGCTTCTGAATCCAATTCGAATATTTCTTTAGAGTTCATTGTGGCGTATGTATGTGCTTCATCGAATATGCTTGCTTTACTATGATTGCATTACCTGGAAAGATCTTGGCATTTACTTAGAACCGACGGGCCCTAAAGTCAAAGATTTTTAGAAAAAATAATATGTTTTGTGATGCATTTTCTGTTTTAATTGAGACAAATTATAAAATATTAATCATAAGTTGATCTAAGTGAATTTGGCGTAATTGAGACAAATTATAAAATATTAATCATAAAACAATTTCAAGATGACTTTGTAGCAGTGTGACTGTTTCTTATATATAGTAGATGATTTAATGCTTATAGACATTAATATTTATGAGGGTTTTCATGTGGGACAGGTGAAGAGGGTCCCCACGTGACATTATTTTTTATTAAATTATCATTATTAATTATGAAATTAATTTCTAATTATTAAGTTATAAATATTAATTATAAAATCTATAATATTTAATTCCCACCAATAATATTAATTATCATCATGGGTTCATACAACCTAATTGGGTACCTTTAAGGTACCCACATCATTTAAGGTACCCACATCTACTGAGCTATCAATTTATGTACGAACTAATTGATTGGACTCAAACCAATCGCATTGTTATTTTGATGAATTGCTTTCATCTTCTGTCTCTCTCTTAATTTTCCCATGTTTTTGTTTTTTGTTTATTTTCCCCATGTTTTTGTTTTTTGTTTATTTAGTACAATGTTGAATTGATTACACTTTAGATTTAGTAAAAAGCAAAATAATAATAATAATAATAATAATTATTATTATTATTATTATTATTATTATTATAATTCGTGTGGTTGTCCAGTCCAGATCAGTTAATTATTATCACTTACCGGCTTAACTGCGGAGGGACTGAAGAAATTAAGTGAAAGACTACGGCGCCTCGAAACTTGTGGTCGGCAAGCAAAGAAGACTTGTCACCTCGCCGCATTAAATGCTGGGGGCAGCACTGGAATTCTCCGCCACTGCCATTTCCGCCCTTCCCTTCCTCTCAAGCAATCAGTGCCCCAAGCCCCATCCCGAACTGATTGCGTAGCTCACTCACTCATTTCGGTCCCCTCCCGCTCCATTTCCCCCTTTTGTTTCCGTCCACCGGATCAAGCGCGAGCTGATCAAGCGAGGAGGCGGCGGCTGAGAACGGAGGTCCGATGGCGGAAGAAGAAGAAAGCCGAGCAGAAATCGTGGCCGATGATCCCGCGCCGGCTCGCCAGGTCCTGCTCATCTCTGCCGGCGCCAGTCACTCCGTCGCGCTGCTATGTGAGTAGCGAAATCTCGTCCCTTGTTTTGGAAGGTGGTTCCCGGTTGCTTCTAAGCTAGGCTTTGCATAGGTTGAAATTCTTGGATCCTCGTGAATGTGTTCCCTGCTAGTCGGGCACAGGTCGAAATTGCTGCTTGATTTCATTTTTGAGCGCTTCAGTTTTGGTGGTTCGGATGATTGACCTCATTTGTAAAGTTAGGGTGGTTTTGTCCGTTGCTAATTATTTTGTGCCCCCTTTTTAATTACCTTTTTCATTTGACTTTATGGGCTCTTTAATTTTTTTTATTCTACCTCCTTGTATGCCTTTCCAGCTTTCCTGCCGTTCCTTCGCACGCTTAAATACAATGCGAGCGCAACCTTGATTTGGCATAATACTTCTGGAGCTACTCTCTTGTAGCTAAATATCAAACTCTCTCAACGTTTCACGTTATTGATGAATTGCTACGGTGAAATTGATGCAGATGCCTTTAGTGTGCCAGTTTAGTCTGGAAATTTAGTTTTAGTAGAATAAGTTTGCAGATCTTCTGGTTATTTTATGTATGCTGTAGTTCAGACATAAGAATGGCATAATTACTCTTACTTTACGGCAATTTTCTCGCAGCTGGTGACGTGATCTGCTCCTGGGGCAGGGGTGAGGATGGACAGTTGGGACATGGGGATGCTGAAGACCGACTTCTTCCTACAATACTAAGTGCTCTGGACAGCCGTGGCATTGTGTCTGTAGTTTGTGGAGCTGATCATACAACAGCCTATTCCGAATCAGATGTGCAGGTTTATAGTTGGGGATGGTATGCTCAGTGTCTCTTTGTTTAGACTGATTTCTCTATAAATTTCTTGAATTGTATCTTAATCAAGTGGTAGAATCACTAGATATGAAGAGATTTATGAAAAAAAAGTAACACAATCAATTATTTGAATTATAGAGAGCATAATCATATTATAAAAATATCTTGTAAGTCAAAATTTGGTCACATTAATTAGTTGAATAACTCATTAGTTATGCCACTGCAGCTCACTTTAATCATACTTATAAAGAAAATTAAGAATACAAATGGTGACTAATAGATAAATGAATGTTTTTAATAGATATTAATCTGTAAATTATGTTTTTAATAAATGTATTTTAATAAATCTAAATATGTAAAAACTGATTTAATTAATAAATATCATTAATATTGTATTTCTAACAAAGACAATTTGATAAATACTGTATTTTGATAAATATTCATATGTAATTTACTGTATAAATAAATATATGTCAATAACTATTAATTTGCAAATCCTGTATTTAAGCAATAAATACTTTATTTAATTAATAAATATTGTATTAATTAATTTAGTATTAGTTGACTTTAAGTTGATTAAAATTAGAAATACAGACCACTACTGTAGCTGCATGGGCGTCATAGGGTCAATTACCCATGCTGCCTAGTTTTGAGTTTTGACTAGATGTTAGAATGAAAATTTCCAGTTGTGTTGGGCGATTTGGTATTTAATTCCATGTCCAATACAAGTATATATAGTAAAAAATAAATTGCATGCTGAACTACAGTCCTTGTAAAAAGTTAACCATTATAGATTCTGTAAAAATAGGTGATGTTTAACAGAACATATACTAATTCGAAATCTGTCAGCTGGTTAGCGTAACCATCCATATCTTAAAAGATGTATTGATTATGTTGAAGTATTTATTTGTTAATGAGAATGGATATTGTTTAGAGAAGATTTAATTTATAACTTAAGTAGTTTTCATTACATATGACAATTGCATAGGGCCACATTTCTCTGGTCTGCTTCTAGCTTGGAAGGGAGAGATGATGTTTAATTACAGTTTGCAGTTTATCATTCCTATATAATTTTCCATTTTCTTTACTTCAGGGGTGACTTTGGAAGGTTAGGCCATGGAAATTCTAGTGATGTTTTTACTCCACAGCCAATCAAGGCATTACAAGGCCTCCAAATTAGACATATTGCCTGTGGAGATAGCCACTGTTTGACTGTTACTATGGATGGGGAAGTGCAAAGGTTACTCTTAGCTATTATGTTGATAGAGATAGCTATATTGATTTTCCTCAGTTCACCTATTTATTCTTGCTCTTTAAGTAACTTTTGATAAGAAGCTTTCTGTTATAACATAATTTATAGGTTTTTATAGAGTTTTGACTAAATAACACGAAATATTAATGCAATTTTTTTTGAAGATTTAAATGGTAGACCTAGTTGTACTCAATAGTTAGCAAAGGTAGCTAATTGCATTAGTTGAAGTTTTACAAAAGGAAAAATGAGTCAGTGATAATGAACTCTGCTTTGACTAATTGAGTCCTCACATTACAATAATGATTGAAATGGCTTCACTTATTTGTACCTTTTTTGTGAGAATGTTACTCAAACAAGTATACAACAATTTATATACATTGGTTAAAATTGCAACTAAAACAAGTATGAATGCTATGGCTGTTATAGAACACCAACACCAACCCATTTCAGTTCCAGCTATTTAGGTTCAACTACATAGATTTTACCTTGTTGATTATGCCATATCTATTTTATTTCTCCCAAGCGTATCCCATAACTTGTCTCAAATTGGGCTTTAGACCAAGGTTCCAAAATAAGGCATTATCAAAAGGCCCTCAAAATTCCCCTTAAGTTCAAAGAATATTCAATTCCAGATATTATCAAAGACTTGGTCAGCGTGTGTGCTAACTAATTATTGAAACTAACAAATGAGGAAATGATTTCCTTGAAGTGCATCTCTCTTACAATTTGAATTGATTGATATATTTTTTTTATCCTTTGTGAAATAGTCAATTAAAAGTAATGTGCATGACAACTTGATTATCAGCTTTTCACCATCTGATTGCATGATCCAGTCAGATCATTAGTTAATTCAGTTAGCACCATATAAGATCATAAAGCCATAGCCTTGTATTCTATCTCTGCATTTATATTAGATTGCTTCCCAAAAATGTAGACCTGGATGTGTATGTGTAACTGTGACAGAGCCTGCCAATTCTGGCCAATCTGCATCCCTATATCATACAATTTGATGGTGGCAATAGTGACAATATAAAAGGCCTTTTCTGTGATCATTCTTGATATATTGTAAGGTTTTTAAGGCTAACCCAAATGATTATAATATTGGGCCTTAAGAAATTGACTAATCACAGTTACATTTATGATAATCGGAAGCTATTTCAACTACCCAGCTAATCTATAGTTTGGATTATTAGCATTGCAATTCTGTCATTAACTAAGCTTAAGTGTTGCTGTGACGTTTATCTATTATATGTTGCAATCTTGTATATTAGCTAGGCCAACTATGCTCCCAAGAACTTGGCTTTGCACATACATATATTGAAGTAAACAAGCTTTGAGAGCCATTAGATTATATACTTATTCTTGAATTCTTTGTGAATTTACTCTCTCAACTTATTTTTTTCTATTCAATTTATAGTTGGGGACGGAACCAAAATGGGCAACTTGGTCTTGGCACAACAGAAGACTCTCTTGTACCACAAAAGATTCAAGCATTTCAGGTTCATTAAGCGTATTATACTTCTTGCTTACAGACACATTTTAGGCTTAATTTTCTTTGAGGGAAGAAAACAGTTAAAGAAAGAAGAGACAACAACAACAACAAGCCTTAATCGCCCTAATTGGGTTTGGCTATATGGAGTTAAAGAAAGAAGAGAGCAAGGAAAAAAAATACATAGGAGAAGGATAAGGAAATATGTGTCTAGTTTTGTTTTGCTTTGAGTAAAGTTTCTCTTCTGACTATTAAGAGAGAGAACTAATGTGGAAGGAAAACTTTAATTTCAATTTTTTTATTAAAAAAATGAAATTTTTATTAAAAAAGTAAAGTTTCTCTTCTTATGTTAGAGTAAAGGTGCAAACTTAAGAAATTGCTACATCTTTCATTAGTTTAAAAGATCAAACAGATTTCCTTATTCAGTCTGATAGGTCTTAAATTTATAAATGTAATTATAACAAGTCATCCCTCCAAGAAATTTTGAAGTAGCTTGAGGTGTTAAGGTCCTGAATCTTCATATGCATATACAGGGACCTATATATACCTCCTCTAATCTAATGTACATATAGGATTAAGAGGCTACTCAGGTTTTTGTTGATTTCCCCCATAATTTCACAGTTATTATGGAGACATTTTCTAGAATAAATATTGCATGGTGTCATGTTAAATAAACAGATCAATCTAGACACATCGGAACTGCTAGTGTGCTGCATAGGGTTACCTGACTAGGAAGCTGCTGAACTCTTTTTACTTGAACTTTAAACACTTCAACTTCACCTAGTCCATTCTATTGAGAATGGGTAAAACTTGAGGGTCAAGTTACATTTGCACCAATCAAACTATTATGAATTTTTTCCCTTGCTGATATCTCAAATAGACACATTGGATAACCATGTTTACATATCTTGTTTTTCCTATTCAAAGATGTGGGGGGGCGATTGCTCCTTCATATAGGTTTCTTTTCTAACATTTTTGAGCAACCATTAGGGGATACATGTTAAAATGATTGCTGCGGGTGCTGAACATACTGCTGCAGTTGCAGAAAATGGGGATCTCTATGGATGGGGTTGGGGTCGTTATGGAAATTTAGGCCTTGGTGACCGTAACGATCGCATGCTTCCAGAAAAGGTTGCCTCTATTGAGGTACAAGCTTTGCCCTTCAATTGTTTGTAAGAAACCTGTATGTTTTATTTTGCATGTGGAACTTTGTCATATATCTTTATATTTAATTATTTCATCCAAAAAAGTATATTTTTAATTAATTCAATAATAGGTTGCAGTTTCTAACTATTTGTGATCGAATTTTATCCTATTCTTGAACTCTGTACATGGATGTATGATTTCTAATTATGTTCAACTAATTACTAATGCCTTCGATTTTGTTCTTACCCTATGTATTCAGTAATACTTTTCATAACCTTCCTACCAGTATACATGATTGTTCTTCTGTGGTGTTCTGAATTTTGTTTCCAAGAGTTTGGAGAGTTGTAGAGCAATCCAAACTTGGTAATTCTGTGAGACTAAGCATTGTAACCTGGCATAAAATTTTGAGAAATCATGCTGTATCAACAGTTAGCTTTTTAGAAGTGGCTTCAATTAATTTCGTATGTTTCAGAATCCATTTTTTTTTATATTCAAACAACTTAAGAATAGAAATTGCGTTGTTAATGGATTTGGTTTTTAATTTTCACACACACACATATATATATATAGGTATGCTGGTAATTTTTTATTCTTATTATGATTAACCTGCGCATTTATCAATTTTTCAGTAAGATACTCTTCTATCTTTTAACAGGTGCTTGAATTTGACTTGCTTATTCAGATAGGAATTTTTCTTGAAGCAAAGTATAAATTCAACATCTTAGGTTGACTTTGATTGTATACTTGGCCTTCTATTCCTTGATGGCTATGGCACACGAGGAAGATAAGAGCATCATATGCATTATCATGCAAGTAGCCACTCAAAGAAATAATCATAAAAATTTTGAAGGTGAAACACATGTATGTTGCTTCTCTGGCAACATAGTGAGATTAATGACACTAATTTGAAGCAAGGAGAAAATGATTGTGGGAGTAACATGTAGGTGTTGGCATGACCATAACAATATAGCCAGTTATCATGTCTATTACTTCATAAACACCGTTGTTTAAATCTTGAGCCGCAGTTACTGCCACTGAGAGATGTAACATTACCTAGCAAGGTGGTTCCTTGTCTTTGCTAGATGACTATTTAAGATCGCCTTCACCATCATAGGTTCATGACCATATGAATGCATATTTAACACTGTCAAGCTTGTCTCAACTGATTTAGCACATTCATGTTTATATCATGAACATGGACTTCTTTTACTTCTCTTCTTTGTTGATTCATTATGACCACCGCCTTAAGTTTCCCAAATGGAATTTCAAAGTCCCCATGGGACAGGCTGAGGGGCGTTGCCACCATAAGGTTTGGGGATCAAATCCTAGCTAGTAGTCAGGTTTCTGCCCTCCTCATGCACTGATCACTGTTCGGGCTAGTAGCCACCTATGATTTATCTCCTCCGTGTTGTCCTGAGACGGGCTAGCAAGGGCGTTGGGGGCGAGCGTTTCGCCTTTTGCCAACAAATGAAATTACAAAGCTTTACAACATCAGCAATATATGTGGCCGACTGGGTCACTTTAGCGAAGCAGAGGAAGAGAAACTCAACATTGGAGTCATTGGCTTGAGATCCCATAACGTGTGAGCTTCAATGGCTAATGGAGCATGCTCTTTGTGCATTATCTCCAATGCAACACTTTCTAATTAGAGCTGTCAAACGGGCCAACCCGTGACGGGGTGGGGCGGGGCGGGGTGGGTTGACCTGTCAAAAATCTATCATATGGTGGGGCAGGCTGACTTGTCATTTTGGCGGGTTGAGAAATCTCCAACCCAATCCAAGAGCCTGCTAAAATATTAAAAAAACATATAGACAAGGTTGAAAATTGTAAGTTCGGGTTGCGGAATAGGCGGGTCAAGCCCACGAGCCTATTGAGTTTTCCACTTTAGTTTAAAATTTTGAAAAAAAAAATTCTCAACTCGAGGGCCAACTTGAGCCCTGCCACGGGCCGACCCACACCGGTCGCGGCCCCAGCCGGTCCGCTTGGATCCGCCTTAAAATGATGGATAAAATTTCAATCCAACCTACTTAAATTGTTTGACGGCGGGGCTGGCCAACTCGAGCCTGGCCACGGGCCTACCCGCACTGATCACGGGCCCCAACGGGTCGGTCTGCTTGGACCCGCCTAAAAATGATTGATAAAATTTCAATCCAACCTACTTAAATTGTTTGACTGGGTAGGCTTAACCCGACGGACCCAACCCAAATTGACGACTCTATTTCTAATGGGCATGAAGTGGTGTGATTGAGTGGGTGAAGTAGATAAGGACGTTTACTATAGGTCTCACTCGGGTTTGGTCACCGATTGCAAGAAAGTTAACCAATAATTCTACCCTGTTTCTCTTAGCTCACGCCAATGCAAGGTAAATCTTGTAAATTCTTGGTGTTTTCTAGGAGTTGGTAGAGTTTGGAGATTGAAGAAATTCACAATGTCAGAGTTGTGTAGTATTCACTCATATCAATCTGGTTGACAGCATGAATGAACATGACAGTGATAGGTTTTCCCTTTCGTGAAGGATAATTAATTAATCATCCTTTATTGAAGCATCACACCAACTCTTCACAGCGAAAGTAGTGCTGCATGCATCGAACATTTTGCTCAAATGTTGCATTTATTTATAGCAAGAGATTAGTGCTCGTGCATTATTTGATTTTTGTGGGTACAAACTCTAGGTTGGAAGATTTGATTTTTTTTTTATATTTTTTGCAAATAGTATAAAAAATTCAAGAATTGCACCTCCTTAAGGAGTGACAGGAGCACCACCTTAGGGAGACATGTGAGAAGACTTCAATTATACATGCCTCAGCTTGATTTTTACCTTACCTCATTGGTTATTTGTCTTCTTGATGCGTGAGGTGTTTTTGATTCCATTATGGTAGTGGAAGCAAAGATTTTGATTCAATCCTAGATCAAAGCTAGTGGTGGTGGAGGGTTAAGGGTGGTATTGATGGATATTGCCAATACTAAGGCGGTTATTGTCAACATGGAGAGGACACTTGCTCCTAGTCATAGTAAGCTCATGTGGTACTTTGGAATGAATGGAAAATTTTGGTCAAGCTGATGGGAGGTGTTGAGAAGCACAAACACAATGAAATACTAAAACAATACAGTAAACAAATATTATGAAGCGCGATACCTTATGCAAAGTGATTGGGTTATTCACTAAATGCATGAAAAGGTACATGATTAATTCTCTTGCAATGAATTACTATGAAAATTCTTGGGAGGAATATGATTGTGATGATTAAATACATGGATAAAAAATATAGTATAACCCATAAAACTTGTGTTTTAGTATCAAAGAGCGGTTCTTGCATATGAATGTGGGAGCTATACAGGACTATCTGAAGGCTGGTAAAAATTGAGGTATGGAATGATTATACTGAATTAGAGATTATTTTGTTTATACACAACTTTGTCAGCATATGAATGTGGGAGCTATACAGGACTATCTGAAGGCTGGTAAACTTTGAGAGGTTTGGAATGATTACCGAAATAGATAATATTTTGTTTATACACAACTTTGTCAACATATAAATGTGGGAGCTATACAGGTCCATCTGAAGGCTGGTAAAAATTGAGAGGTATGGAATGATTAACGAAATAGAGATTATGTTGTTTATACACAACTTTGTCACAATCAGAAAATATATGAAAAATGTGAACATGTGATGTTACATTTCTAGTGCATTCCGTATAGAATACATGGGACTGAAACTTATCTCCTTTAAGTCCTATAGCCAAATGCATTGATAGTTTGTGCTTTGTCCTTGGCTTTAATTAAAGTGGAGTGATAGAGCAGTTGTGGACACTTGATGAGTCTGCTTCGTAAGATTATTCAGTAAAATTTGAGAAATCTTGCTAAGCAAGTACAAGGCTCAGTAATGCACTGCCATGAGAGGACCATTATATGATAGTATAAGGATTCTAAAGCCTGGGGCTACCTTTTGTAATAAGGTATGTAAATATTCAGATCTTTCTTTCTTTCTAAATATATTATTAGAAAATGAGTGGCGAATTGTTATATATATGTTCTAATAGTTAAAAGGGATTTTTAATTAATCAGGGGTTTGATAATTGTATTTCATATCATGTGTATATTATGGAAGAAAGGAAAAAAAAAAGAATGAACGATAGTGTTTGGATGGGGTGGTTTGTAAAAGGAACAACCATTTAAGTGGAGCCAAAATATTTTATGAAAACGAAATGAGACCTTTACTTACAGAGCCACAAGAATTACAAAGGTTTTGAATTCTTCTCCCATGGTGAGCAATGTAGATTTGGTGCTGCAAGGATAGGCTTTTTTATCGTGGGGATAAAATCATATTTTTCAATGAAAAGATTTGCAATTGAACTTCATATTCATGTTATTAAGTAGGTTATTTGATTTCTTTTTCTCAACTTCAATAACTTTTTATAGGGTGAAAAGATGGTTCTTGTTGCATGTGGATGGCGTCACACTATTACTGTCTCTTCTTCTGGAAATTTGTACACCTACGGATGGAGTAAATATGGTCAACTTGGACATGGAGACTATGAGGATCATCTCAGTCCACATCTATTGGAAGCCCTAAGAGACAATGACATATCTCAGGTCCTTACTGTTCCCTCGTCACTAATTAATCTGTTTTGCTCAAAATTATAATTGTCATTTAGATGCTAAGAACAAATCTTATGTTTGGAACCATAGGCATCTGGATGTATTTGGTATCACATTATAGACACCTTTCTGTCATGATTTCCATGGAATTTTCAACTATATAAGTATGACCACTTTTGGCTGGATTTCTAAATTCTGAATATTAGAAATGTTGTGATTTGAATACCCAGCTCTTCTGTTTCCATTATACACAATATAATAAATTTTGACCTTACTATACAAACATTGTGAAATGCCAATGCCCATCAGGATCTAACTTAACTTTACCTATGTCACTCTTCTCAGATCATATTCATAGAGATAAAGCAGAAAGAACCTTTTGTATAGTAAGGTCTTTGATGCATTTTTAAAAAGAAGGATTTGCAATGCACTATGCAAGCTAAGATTGTTTCTGGGTAACATATCTAGGATCCAAATTTAAAAAGTTGACCAATTTGAAGGGATGCTGAGGAATGAGATTAAAACTGGTTCTTCACCAGACCTATTAATCACACTCGTTTTATATCTTATCTAGTAAGCTAGACATGATTGATATCTATCAAGCTACAGCTTGAGGAGTGAGGTTTCATATTAGGATATCTGTATAATAAAATATATCTTAATGCTAACCTCTAAGATGTTCATTACTCTATTTATGAGCAAGGTTACAGTACCATGACAATTTGTCTTGTGCTTTAGTTCTTGTACAGTTATCCAGTATCCCCAGTCACATGAAGCTTGCAAACCTTTATTATTTCTGTATTCCACAAGTATTTAGTTTGCAAAATTTGATATCATTTTCTTCTGCTTTAGGTTTCAGGTGGTTGGAGACATACTATGGCACTTACAGCTGATGGAAGACTATATGGCTGGGGATGGAATAAGGTTTGCTGGTTCCTTCACGAATACCCCATTTATGTATCTGGTTCTATTCTGCTTCATATGCAATTTGTCATTTGTTAGTTTTTGTTAATGAACTGGTGTGACCTGCACCAAAGTTTTTGACCCGTGCACAGTACATAAATTCACTAGACAGTCTGACATGTACTTCCATGTGTTTTTGAACTGAACGTTAGTAATGAGATAGGTAAAGTAAAAGAAAATCTAGGATTAATACTTTACTACCATAAAGGCTTCTTATGCTTACTATATATGGGATAACACCAAACTTTGCAATTATGCTTGTTAGTTCTATTTGATTTGTGGATTTGTCCAATATCCATATTTGGTCTAGTGTATTCAGGTTTAGAGCTGGAATTCCCTACTCCTTTAATGTTCTCCATAGATTATCCTTGATGCTTGGACTCTTCATCTACTACGTCCCTGATTTGTGTTGGATACTCAGATATTGTCACTCAAAGTGGACACTAAAATCTTCATTAACAGATAATTTTTTTTAGAAATAGTTGCTTCAGACATTTGAATCCCTGTGTCAGATACGCCTGACATTGCCAATTACTATAATTTGATATTTTTGATTTTATATGGAAAAGATATGGAAATCTTGCAGCTTGATAAGTATAATATCAAGAATCAAATATAATGTACCGCGTACCGCGAAGGATCAGAATCACCTTATATCCCGTATTGAAGTAGGTGCAGTGTAATCCTACACTGTAACAGATATATCAACTTCTTGAATATTAAGGTTTTAAATGTATTACCATAGAGAAACAATTATAATCAAATTCTGTGATATTGTTTTAACTTAGATTCCTTTTAAAACATAGTTTCTAATTGTAATCGTAGCGAAATATCTCGGTGTTTGACTTAGCAATTTAGTTTGTTTCCATCTGTGCTTGACACAATTTACTTTTATCTAGTTTGGCCAACTTGGTATTGGTGATAATGATGATCGGTGCTCTCCAGTTCAAGTTAAACTTACGGCAGATCAGGTAAGTGGTTGCCTCTTTTACATGAAATACAAAAAATTTCACTCAACTTGTTACGATCCCAGGTTTTTTTCCATTTTGTCTTGAAATAATTATAACAGATGTGCCCCGAAAATGGCTTGAAGGAGTCTTATGTTATGACATATATTTAGCTTAATCTTTATATGATAATCATGTGCAGAAATTGAAGCAAATTTCCTGTGGTTGGCGGCACACACTTGCTCTGACAGAAGGAGGAAATGTTTTCTCTTGGGGCAGGGGTACTAGTGGACAACTTGGCCACGGTGATATTCTTGACCGGTAAATGCATCTGCAACTCTCCAAATTTATGGAAGAGTAAGCAGAATGTTTAGTGTTTTATTCTGAATCTTAATCTGCCAATGCAACTCTATGATATTCTTAATCTGTTAAGTTGATCTTCTGGCCTGCTGCAACCGTTACTATCCAAGTAAACCATGTGGATATTCAATAAGCTTTCTTGAGTACTAAACACCTAATGGCTTGCAGTAAAGGTGAAGATTGTTAAAATGTACTAAACACCTAGCGCTTTGGAGGATATATTTGGATATATGCCAATTATAAAAGCTGCCTTTTTCGAGTACTATGATGGTTATAGTACATACATCATTTATTTGCCCATTCATGGCTGTGCGAACACTATATGTTCTATGAAGTAATCTCTCTCTCTCTCTCTCTCTCTCTCTCTTGATGAACACTGAAAGTTGGTCATTCACCTTTCTCTAAGAAAGATCCTTGTAGCCAATAATTCCATTTCAAAGATGGTTTAAATAAGAAGGGAAATGAGCTTGGTTGTCTCTGCGCTTCAATATTGTTAGGTGGTCAAGGCATGAGGTGGACTCTTTCTTATTAAGATAAAACTAGTTGTTCACAAGCAGCTGACAATCGTCTGCCAAAATATAATGACATCATCTTGAGATAGTAACACTCCATATCTGGAGACCCTATGCAGCCTCAATATTTTTGAACTCTCTTGACTAGAGGAATGGAGAGACTCAGAACTTTGTAAGTGAAATGAGAGAAGATCACTAGAATTTGATGATTAAAAATTAAAATACATGAAGAGAATGGCCTTATACTTGTTGAGACATGCTATAGAGGTCCGGTGGGTAGATATATCTTTCGTGAACTGGCAAGCAAGTACCTGATGCATGCGCCAGCAAGCTTTCTAGCTTGCAAGTATATTGGCAAACGGATTGTGTGCCTTTCCAGGTCATGCTCAATCATTGTGTGCCCATCTGCTTGAGAGAGCTCTGTGTGTTTGCGAACTTGTGTACCCACATGGGTTTTGCACTTATGCTTACACTTTTGCTCGTGCTCATCTTGACATGGACTGAACTGGCAATGTTCTCGTGGTTTGCTCCACCATCATCTCTCAGGTTCTTTGGGCATTAATTATCATTTACCTGACATTGATTTAAAACTTTAAGATAATCTACTTCCGACAGATTGGCATTAACAAATAAAATCCTACTCAAGTCTCTAGTCCAACTCAGTCATCTGCCTTCCTTGCTAAAACCAAAATTCCAACATAAATTTTGTATGTGTACATAATTTAGTTTACTAACCAATTGTATTTTTGGTATTCTGTATTGACATTTTTTTTATCGACGCCATGCACTTGCCTGCTTCAGTAAATTATCAGTCACAATTATATCTATCTATATATATAAGAAGTTTGATGGTGTCCAATATGGACTTTATTTTCTCTACAAGTTGAACTCATGTTTATTTTATTTTATTTTTTCAAGAAATACTCCCAAGATGTTAGAGGTTATAAGCAAGGACGGCTTAGGTTGCAGCCAAATGGAATCCTCCAACTCACTCTCTTCTTCATCAGGTAATTTATCCTCTTATGCATCATCCTTCATGAAGCATGCTTGTGGTATATCCCACTGTCAGAAACTCATAAAAGTTTTGCTTCATAGGCAAAATCTGGGTTTCTCCATCAGAAAGATATGCAATTGTTCCCGGTGAAACTGTAAATTCACGATTAAATTTTCTACTTGCGATATTTTTTGATTGGTTAGTTTTATTTGATTGTATGACGATGCTGAGATTTGTGTTCAGGCTGCAAAACTTTCAGCAGATACAATCAGGGGTAATGGGAGCGATGCAAATGTACCTGAGAATGATGTCAAGCGGATGCGAGTCTAGCTCTTTATTTACTCCAATGATGTCAAGCTTGTGAAGACATGCACCATTCTACGCCTCTTTACCTCGGTTGGTAGCAGTGTAGTTGTTATTTGGATGAAGTTGCTATTTTGTCACTTATCGTCGTTGGGTCTGCCTGGTAAAATATTTGAACTTGTTACCATTTTAGAACTTTTAACTTGTATTCTGAGTTGATAAATAATTTAGATTTCCCCATCAGATTGCAACAAATCCCTACAAAAATTCTGGTACATCGTTCCCGGTTCCTCAACCACTTATCTAGAAGTTCCACTCCAATTTAAGTGAAAATAAGTTTAGTAAATACTATTTAATAAATGGATCAGCT
Organism: Hedychium gardnerianum; assembly: GCA_038050645.1. Lineage (NCBI taxonomy): Eukaryota > Viridiplantae > Streptophyta > Magnoliopsida > Zingiberales > Zingiberaceae > Hedychium > Hedychium gardnerianum. Next base: position 10,158,415 of record JBBUKS010000002.1, on the reverse strand, counting down.
AGAATTCTTTTAATTGTGCATGCAGATACAACAACGTGATTGGTGTACATTCTCTGGCAGATTATTAAAAGTGAGCATGGTTTTTTGATTTCCCAGACGTTGTTCCCTACTTTGCTATCTTTCAAAGCATCATATTTTTTTGTATACATATTCAATATATTCTCGATTCTTTTACATAACAAAAATGCACAAAAATGCTCTTGGTTTTAAAAAATTAACTTATTATGTTTTTTTGTTTTATATGATTGAAGTTTTATTATTTCAGATAAATGATCAATTTAGAATGCATCTACAAATTCATATATCTATATATTTAAATTTTAAAAATAACTATAGTTTTAGTCATCATTTTTTGCTAAAATTGTTATTTTTAATTTGACTTCTAAACTATATCATTTGAATTTCTATTATTTTTTTTAAAAAAAAAACTTTTATGATAATTTTTGAAATTGTTATTAAAAAAATATATTTATTTATTTATAATTCGTCGATGAGTTTTAAAAATAATTGTAGAATTTATAACATTTTTAATTTTTTCAATAATTTAGTTTTAAACAAAGTGATATTTTAAACAAAGTGTCGCTTTGACATTCCTAAAAATGTTTTAATAATAATAATTAGGGACATCGCTGGATATGAAACGAAAGAAGAGAGTGATCTACGGTGTATTGTAGGAAATTTTTTCTCTAAAACGGGTTTTAGAATATTAGTCATTTGGATGGATCTCTATTAACGTTTTTCGATTTACCCTGATGGCCGGTGAAAAATTTTTATAGGGTCATGTCGATCATTTCAGGTCTGACGTTATTCGATCTGATTAATCATGAAAGAAAAAAATGATAGTGCGAAATCGGTTCAGATTAATCAACGTAAATTAAATCAATTTAAAAAGAGAGAGAGTGAGATATCCTTAGGGTACGGTGGGATAGTAAGTGGTAAGATACTTTCTCAAATAATTAGGGTTTAAAATTTATACAGTGCATATGTGCTTTGAACCATTAGTGATGTTGGGATGTTACGTCAGGAGTCATTTTATTTTTTAGATTTATTTAATGGCTTCAATATGAGTTAAATCATTTACTCTACAATTAATTGATATAAGTTTGATACTGATATAAAAAAAATGAGACATCCACGAGGAATGCTTCCTTCGCTGCGCAGAAAGGGCTACTATCGGCTGGTGTCCAACTATAGGAATCCATTGAAATAGAACTACTGTTGTATTCATAGATTGATTAATCAAATAATATCAAATTTAAAGTAATTAATTTGATCTTATAAAAAAAAAATCATTAACTGTTAAAATAAATCAAAAAATATTAATAAAATTTTATTCAAATAATTAATATTCTTAAATTTATTTTTTATTAAAAAAAAATCTCTTACAATATATCACATCACAGTTTAATTTTACTTTAAGTACATGGATAATGTGAGTTAGATTTTGATTAATTAGGTACGATTTAAGGAAAGTAGAGGACATGCCCATAGAATTGTACTTTACTTAAAAAAAACTAATATACTTGGTTAGTTTTAAGAGTGATCGATTCGATCTTACGAAATTTTTTTCACCGATCATTAAAATAAATCAAAAAATATTCACAATGGACGTTCCAAATTTAAAAAAATAATCTCCATAAATATATCATAACTAACTTAAGAAACATGCTTTAATAAAAAATAATATAGGCAGGAGACATCCCCTACTTTATTTATTGTCCGGATGCTTTAATATTAGTCATGAGTTGTCCTCGGGGCTAGTGGCAATGATTAAAGTAGTTAATTGAATATTTAAGATGTTTAAGATGTAAATCTTAATTATGATATATTGTAAAGATTTTTTTAAAATAAAATGATAATGTTTGAATGAGTTTTCATGAATAATTTTTTAATTTATTTTGATGATTAATAAAAAATTTATATAAAATTAAATCTATTATTTTCAAAATTATTCAGTTCAAAAATTAGATACTGAATTGTAAAAAATATATATTAGTCATGCGTTACTGCACGTCTGTCAAATCCTTAGCACATTCCTAATTCATTCAGGGAACAGCGAAGCAGAGATGCTTCATTTGTAAGCAAACCTGCAAACTTATAAGCAACTGTAGATGTTTCTACTCGTTTTATCCATCATGGAAAGCCAGCAAAGTCATTCAAATAACTAAATATATATATATATAGAGCGCTTTGATAGTCTATACATTTTATCCTGTACAATCATATGCACCTAATGAGGTGACATAATCCTGATCACTGATTATATCACACATATTTTGAGTAATGATGTGCAGATGATCACCTCAACAGGTGTTCATGGTTGTGCAAGATAAGATGTACAGACTAACAGAACTCTCTCTATAGATTCTATATATATATATTGATAATTCTCAATTTCATTTCAAGACTCAAAGATCGACCTCTAAAATAGTATTTATATATTTATCATATAACTTGACGAGTTAAACAGAGTGGAGATGTGAAAAATAAAAAGGAATCAGTGAAGCTGGTACAAACAAATAAAGACAATGTTGAACTTGCTCTGTTTTGCTGAAAAAGTATTTGAAAGAACAGTACCTGTTGGTTTAGGGGTTTCAACGAAGATAGCTCGCCATCAGCCAAGGAGAAAAAGTTTAGTACAACAAATATGTGTAAGTACCACTCTAAGTATGAATTAAGTAGTTCAAAATTATCTTCATTGATGATTAATACATGAGGTGTTGTTATTATGAAGTCTGAGGATTAAATACTGGCTAGTAATTAGATTCCTGTCCTCCCACATATATTGGTCATTGTCCGAGCTAATAAATTAGTTCTCGTAATTTACCTCCTCCGTATTGATCCTGGAACGATCTTACGAAGATGCTGAGGACAAACATTTCATTTTTTACCATCATAAATAGTCCAAAATTATCTCTGGTGTTGGATCATCCATTAAAATTTATTTATATATTTTGGATTTAATTTATTATGATTAATGAATTTTTTTTATAAAATTAAATTTAATTGATCATCTTTCGAATTAATGGAAGAATTGAAAAGTAATCATATCAATTAATTATTACTTGATTGCTTGAGTGATATTTCAACGTGCAGTCTGACAAAGAATTCCATGTCTCGCGAATCACAAACAATTTCCATGCTGAAAGGAATTAGTTGCTCTTTTCTTTTTAAGCCGCCTTTCAGCAAATTAGGTAATGTGTCACAAAACTCTCTGCAAAGTTTTATCATTATTATTTTATTTATAGTAAGCGTTAGAGAATTTGGATGTATATTAAAAAATTAAGGTAAATAAGTTGATTTATATTGGATTATACTATTAAAATATTATTAAATTAGATTTTTTTTTTTCATGCGTTACTAAAAACCAACTAATAGATATACAAGTGCAATTTATAAGCGAATATTGTATCGATTTAGGTAAATTACTTCCCTCTCTCCGAGTCTGGTGCCATGATAAAATATTTAATAAATTTTTAAATATTTTATAATTCGAATTTCAATTATGATATATTATAAAATATATTTTTCTAGTGATATAAAAAATTTTAAAAATTAATCATTGAATGTGAATATGTTTGTACTTTCGAATTTATGACGAACCGAATTAAGGACATTCATCTTTAGGATTAGTTGATTTAATCTCAACACTTAAATTATCAAAAAAAAAAATACTTACATTGTTTAACATATGTTTTGTCTTTTTTTCTATTGCTTTAAATGAAGACATTAATTAATATTAAGTGGGATAATTACAAACACCAAGTGTCACTGTATTTCAAACCTATAAAATCAAGTATAAAAATTAATTCGCCATATACTAATTTATGGTTGATTGTCAGTCAAATTATTATAACGTATAATTGTGGCTAGATTTGCTACAATTATACGTTATAATATATGATAAAATTGAGTATAATAATCCAATATGATCCGTTCATTCATTAAAACATCTACATACTGTGGAAGGAAGTATATATGATTTTATAGAGTTAAATCCTGGTTAATAGTCAGGTTTTTGTCCTTCCTTATGCATTAGTTATTGTTCGGATTAGCTAGACTAGTCCCCGTGATTTATCTCTTCCGTGTTGGTCCTGAGACGAACTGACGGAGGTTCTGGGGGGCGAGTGTTTCGCCTTTTACCACCAAGTATATATGATTTCATCCTCCGAAATAATAACGTAATAATTAGGTTTTTTAATAAATAATTAAAAAATTAAGATTTGAATAATTCAATTGTGACGTATTGTAAAAAAAAATTATCTAATGAAAATCGAGCTTAAGAATATTGATCATTTAGATGAGCTTTTATTAACACTTTTCGATTTACCATGATGACCGATAAAATTTTTTCATAAAATTGAACCGATCACTCTAGGTCGGATATTATCTAATCTGATTAAAATATACACACACACGATGGAAGGAAGAAAAGAGTCAGGATAACGATAAAATACTTTCATAATTAAATATTTATAAATCAATTAGTATATTATAAAATTAATTTTTTTAATAGAAAGATAATTTTAAAACATTAACTACAGAGTGATAAATTATTTGTATTTTTAATTTATCTTAATGATTAATTAAATTTTTTATAAAATTAAATCGATTATTTCTGAATTAATAAAGAAGAAAATAAATCTATTTTTTTAAAATTATAACAATTACATGACATATCTCTCGTCCTTGATAAGGTACTTATCCTCTTAAGGATATGCTCAGTTAATTAATAGATAATAAATTTATTATAATAAAATATTAATCAATTTTTAATAAATACATATTTTTTGAAAAAAATTCCTTCTATTCTTTAATTATTTAAATTATAAATAAATCTTATAATTTATCTCTTTTTAAATTATTAACTTGAGCATATGGACCATACGAGATGCCTGAGTGAAAGCGTAATCAATTTTTGTTACTACAATTGTCGACAGGATGGCAGCCTCGTGAAATCTATTGAACTTTATTTTATCCTTTTTGGCCTTGCTTATAAGGCCATGCACCCCATGTGATGGCCATACGAAAAAGGACCACTGTAGGATCTTAAATCTCAATAGACTTTCTATACCACCAAACGCACAATTGGAAAGCGAAAAAAAAATTTAAAAAAAAAAACCCACCGAAACTTAAGGAAGACTTCCTTTTTGTTGCTTTAGATCAATAAACAATATGGCAGCAAGCACTCTCATATCTTTTAATTAATATTCTCGCGTAATGCCTTCCTCGCTGTGCAGCAGTTGGCTCGGACCGACCTTTCCCCTCCATTCCATTCCATTCCATTCATGGCTGCAATTCATCTGCTCAACGTCTATGTCGCTGTCTCCCCCCCTCCGGGCCCTTCCACCGCCTAATTAACACGCCATGCCATTCACGCACTCCATTAACCTCCCATGAATTGCGTACATTATAACGACTGTTCTTGTAATCAGGCACCAATCGCGCGCACACAGTAAACTGTTTAATTCAGACAGAAGAGTAGAGAGCAAGCAAAATGATGGATGATTTCAGTTTCCCCACCGTCGCAGTAGATGAAGACCCCCTCGCCCCCTTCCCCCACTTCGCCCCATCTCCCTTCTTCTGCTTCCTCTCCTCTGCCGGAGATCGGCAGCTGTTCGAGATGAAGAAGACGAGTCCGAAGGTAGACAGCGCAGAGAGCAGCCGCCGGTTTGTCGACGAGGAGAGGATGGACATGCTGTGGGAGGATTTCAACGACGAGACGGCGAGAAAACTGAGCAAGAAGGCTAGCTTTGGCTTTGATTCGGCAGGCAACAGCAGCAGCAGCAGGAGGAGGAAGAGTTGCAAGTCGGAGCAGCAATGTGGGAGTTTGATTCATAGGAGGAGGCCGGGCCTGATTGTGATGATGAAGGTGCTGAAGAAGTTGCTGTTGATCCAGAAGGCTGCTGCTGCATCGTCTAAAAGAAAGCAGAACCACTCTGCGAATTAAATACAAAATTTTCCACATGTCACGTAGTCCTGATGATTTCCTATAGATATGAACTAGTCAAAAGAGATACCTTGTAATACAAAATCGATCACATTCTCTCCTTACATGTACAGAAACTTGCTGTCTGCCATTAGAGTATTGCCCTGTGTGCTTCGGAACTATTCAAGTTACTCTTAACTATTCAAGAAACAGTCGAAGCAAGGTGGTGATTCAAAAAGTTCATACGCACAAATTGCAGCAACACGATATGGTAAATAGTAACCCAGACAACAATTAACTTAAAGATGAATTTATATTAAAGGACAACAAAAGAAAGAAAAAGAAAGAGAATGAGGAAAATTAGACTCACAACTTCAGAAGTTCTATTTCTGTCAAGATGGAAATAAAAGGGTACCAAGTTTTTCTAATAATGTTTTGTTTATCGTCTTAAAGTTACTTTTTCGTGTCCTCTTATTGTTCCTCCACCAAATAAAAACAACAGCAAAGTATTATATAATCAAATTTAGAATTGGATAGCAACTAGAACAGCGAGAGGTAATATTTCCAAAGTAAATAGTAGAAAGGGTATGTGTATTGAACAGAACATTTGCTCCAACTTATAGAGTTTTCAAACATAAAAGGTCCACTGTGCCCTTTGATATATTGATGCAGAAGTCTCCTTGTAACGAAGCAAGAAAACAAAATTCTAAATACCCTTCGATGCTTTAGTTAGCAAAGAATAAGAATTGCTTCAAGAAAACTATACAGAGAAATTTTGAGTGCATATATATTAACAAAAAGGCAACGTTAATTGCTAACCTTTAAATTCACTACGATCAGCCAACCAATGAACCAATCAATGAATTCTGAACACTTGTTTAGTTGCCATCAGAAACTGAGGTTGGGTTGACAGTCTGCTATGCTGAAACTTCAGTTCTGGATATTATGTTGCTGTGTGTCCATGGTGAATCTGATTCCATTGTATGCTTTCAGTGCTTCTGACGTAAAGGTTCCCAATTCTTCAAATGTTGGAACTAAAGTAGGAAAAATATTGGAAACAATTTTTTCGAGTTGCCTTAGAGTTTCCTTGTGTAGTTCTCTCTTCTCATCAAGTCTCTTTTTTATTGTCATCAAGGATTCATCATTTTCATCCATAACATCATTATTACCTGCTACAATTTCTAGATGCCCATTATGCTGCTTTGCCTGCGCAGATTTAACCCTTCTATTTAACGCCTTTGACAGCTCTTCTTCTTCGAATCTTTGGTTCTGTTCTTCATTTTGACTCACCCACATTAAGTGGACAGTTTCTGTGAAAGATCGCATTCGTTCAAGAACCTTGCCGGGTGAAATACACTTCATTGCATGATACCAATCATTGGAGACAATAAATACGGACGGAGCTCCAATCCTGGTTGGGGAGAAAGGAGCAAGACCATCAGGTGTTAGTTCTTGTTCTTGAGGAAGCCATTTCATTTGCCATCCATTGAGCGCTTCTACAAATGACTTTTGAATGCTGATCCAGTTGTCGAAACATTTGCACAAGTTTAGGAGAACCATCTTCAATTCTTTTGTAGCCTTCGCTCCAGACTTTCTTTTAATAACTAGATTATAGCTTTTGCAACCAACCAGAGCTTGCAACTGTTTCTGATGACAATCCATCATAGACTTCCACATTCTTACCAAACTGCATGGGAGGAAGATTACAATACAAGAACAAGCTCGGAACAAATAAAACCGGCTAAAAAGGTTGTTTGAAAAATCTTGAGAAGCTCATATTATCAACTAAATTGATGAAAAATTCATGAATTTCCAATTTCTCTTGTATCCATTTCACCTAATGTCATATTGTAAATTAAAGCATTAATATGACTCTGTTAAAATACAAAAGACTATCTGCTAACTTTTTACCCTTTGGATCACTACCAAGATCTGAGAAAAGAGCATAAACAACAATTGCATTGTCCAGATTGGTATGTTTGATGTATTCTTGTGGTGAATCACTAAGATTGCCATAGGACCCCTATATTTTAAACACTACGTGTGCAACCCAGCTTGCACCCAAGGAAAGCAGAAAATTAACAAAATATTCTATATCAAGTTATATGCCTTTGCTTCAGTATTCAGAGTAGGATTCATGTTTGGTTTCTCAAATCTATGCTCGAAATCAGATATAGGAATCCAACACTGAAGGTGCATGCTGCATCATTTTGCATAAGTTGAAATTGGGATCAAAGGGATCCAGGTATCCAACATATTAAACCATTATGGAGGTCAAGTTATAAACGGAAATTACCAAGTCTGACTGATAAATGTTAGAATTTTCTTTAATAAAAAAAGTATATAATGATGACCAGAAGACATAGTAACTCTAAAGTAACCTTTTACTTGTATAAAGGGCATGCGTTTATTATCTATCCCAAGGTAATAGTAGCTCTTTACAATTCTAAGGTATTCTTTTTAAACTAATAAAATGATTTAATTAATTTTAAATGTTACTAGCAATATAGCCTTGGATAAAGCTCAATAGAGGAATAAGATCCCTAAAGCCAATCCCCTACACATCATCTCTCCTCGTCCTATTTTCTTCTTGTAAATTCAACTTGGTCTTTCCATTCTATAGTAAAGTAGATTTTTAATAGAGCTGTCAGACAGGCTGGTCCGTGACAGGCCGACCAGCCAAAAACCCGTCATCTGGCGGGGCGGGGCAGAGCGACCTGCCATCCTAGCAAGCTGGGAAATCCCCAGTCCAACCCAAGGTGGGTTGCAGATTAGGCGAGACAATCCACCAAAATATATATATATATATATCCCTACAATTCATTGAATTTGATCATTTCATAAATAAACTTTGATTTGAAGGCCTATTTTTGTTTTGAGTTTTCCACTTTATTTTTTCCTTCTCAACCCGCGGGCCGACCCGAGCTCACCTCGCCCTGGCCCACCTAGACCCACAACCAACGCAGGCCCATTTAGGCTCACTTTTAAATGGGTTGATAAAATTTTAACCCAACCGCTTAAATTGTTTGGCGGACCGGACCAACCCGACGGACCCAAACCAAATTGATGGCTCTAATTTTTAACAACTATTAACTTTTCTTTTTATGCTAATTGTGTTCTATTAACAATTTTAGAATCCTCTGTCCTACCACTATGTTACTAACAAATTAGAAGTGCACCAACTCCGTATGGTATTTACAATAGAGTATCTGAGATTAATTACAATACAAGAACAAGCTCGGAATAAATAAAATCGGCTAAAAAGGTTGTTTGAAAAATCTTGAGCTCATATTATCAACTAAATTGATGAAACATTCATGAATTTACAATTTTCTCTTGTATCCATTTCATCAATTGTCATATTGTAAATTAAAGTCCCCACGGGAGTGCCTAGTTGGCTAGTGAGTGACGGATTTGCTACAATGGGGCAGGAGTCAATTCCCGGCGGGCGCATGCCCTCAGAGAAAAAAACTCCTCCCACCCCCTAGCTATTTGGCTATCGGCTATAAGCTGACGATTTACCTCCCTTCACATAACCTAGGGACAGACTGTGAAGGATGCCTGAGGTGAGCGTAATCACCTTTGCTACAATATTATAAATTAAAGCATTAATATGACTCTATTAAAATACAAAAGACTATCTGCTAACTTTTTAGAGCCCGAGACAGGTCTTCCTGTCTTTTTTACCCTTTGGATCACTACCAAGATCTGAGAAAAGAGCATAAACACCAATTGCATTGTCCAAATTGGTATGTTTGATGTATTCTTGTGGTGAATTACTAAGATTACCATAGGACACCTATATTTTAAACACTACGTGTGCAACCCAGCTTTCACCAAGGAAAGAAGAAAATTAACAAAACATACTATATCAAGTTACGCCTTTGCTTCAGTATTCAGCATAAGATTCATGTTTGGTTTCTCAAATCTATGCTCGAAATCAGAAATAGGAATCCAACACTGAAGGTGTATGCTGCATCATTTTGCATAAGTTGAAATTGGGATCAAAGGGATTCAGGCATCCAACATATTAAACCATTATGGAGGTCACGTTGCAAATAGAAATTGCCAAGCGTGACTGATAAATGTTAGAATTTTTTTTTTTAATAAAAAAAGTATATAATGATGACCAGAAGACATAGTAACTCTAAAGTAACCTTTTACTTGTATACAAGAGCATGCGTTTATTATCTATCCAAAGGTAATAGTAGCTCTTTACAATTCTAAGGTATTCTTTTTAATCTAATAAAATGATTTAATTAATTTTAAATGTTACTAGCAATATAGCCTTGGATAAAGCTTAATAGAGGAATAAGATCCATAAAGCCAATCCCCTATACATCATCTCTCCTCGTACTATTTTCTCCTTGTAAATTCAACTTGGTCTTTCCATTCTATAGTACAGTATATTTTTAATAGAGGGCCGGCCCATGGCAGGACGAGCCGACCCACCAAAAACCGGTCATCTGGCGAGGTGGGGCAGAGCAGGGCGGCTGCCATCCGGCTGGGAAATCCCTAGTCCAACCCAAGGTGGGTTGCGGATTAGGCGAGCCAACCCACCAAATATATATATATATATATATATATCCTACAATTCATTGAATTTGATCATTTCATAAATAAACTTTGATTTAAAAGCCTATTTTTATTTTGGATTTTTCATTTTATTTTATCCTTCTCAACCCGCAGGCCAACCCAAGCTCACCTCGTCCCGGCCCGCCTAGACCCGCAACCAGTGCAGGCCTATTTAGGCTTGCTTTTAAATGGGTTGATAAAATTTTAACCCAACTGCTTAAATTGTTTGGCGGACCGAACAAATCCGACGGACCCAAACCAAATTGATGACTCTAATTTTTAACAACTATTAACTTTTCTTTTTATGCCAATTGTGTTCTATTAACCATTTTAGAATCCTCTGTCCTACCACTATGTTACCAACAAATTAGAAGTGCACCAACTCCATATGGTAGTTACAATAGAGTATCTAAGATTAATTACATATTTGAGAATTAATAATAATTTCAAATATCATTTATTCTTTGAATTTTTTTATCGAGGAAATATAAATAGGTATTATTTCATTTATACTATTCCTCAATTTACCATTTATTAGGTCAATTATCCATATTATCCTCATGTCCAGCTTGCCCAACTATACGAGGTCCGCAAAGTGTGCATTATTACTCCATTGAGCTTATATCACTAGTAATAATCAACTAATTAGATCCTTTTGTATAAACATTAACTAGAGTTTTCTGTAGTCCACTTATATCCCTTACACTTCCACTCCAGTCACATCAAATAGTCTACCTATAACTTTTTGTAGGCTTTTTTGTTTCAACACTGATCCATGTATAGCGGAATACATCAGTCATATTTTTTCTTTTAGCCAAAGGGGCACACTGTGATACAAACGACACCAAGGAGTTCTCTCTATTTAGATCATCGACTCTTTATGTTATTATTCCTATCTTCATTATTGTCATCCTTGTTGAATAATAGAACCTAACATCCAAAACTCTCATAAGAATGTCATGTTCATCTTAACTATTACACTGATATTATTGAAACTACATTTGCTATTCAGTTTTATAATTACTTAAACTTATAACCTTCTGTTTCTAAAATTTCTCCATAGTTCAATTTTTCATTTATTCAATTAATATAATTGACTATATGTCTCTTTCTTCTCTCACCCCACAATGATTTTACAAGGCCTCTGCAAATCCTTCTCTTCTCTCCATTTTTCATTAGTTATCTTATTAAATGAACATAATCTCTCGTTGTACAGGAAAATAAATTGATTTTCAAAAACATTTATCTCAACTATAATTCTGCTCTTAATAACTCTCCCAAGAAACTTTCCCTCTCTATCTTTCCATTAAGTAAAGCAAGCCTTCAAGAAAAAAAATTGTGATATAAATTCCTCCTTGGTTGTGAACATATTATTGAAAAAAAAATTGAAGCAAGAAACTTATGGTAGTTTACAATAAAAATATGTATCATGACAAGAAATGGTGGTCAATCTAAATTTTTGTTAAGCCTACCAACTGTTAAATACTAAAATCTCTGCTCATCAAATTGATTAGTTTGAGAAATATCAAATGAAATCTTGAAACATCACATGCAAGATCCGCTGGGGAAATGTTGAAGCCTACCTTTGGATTAATTGGATAAGTTGGGGCCCCAACTCTTCATCTCTAATCTTGTGCATCTTCTCTGAGATATTGGTGACTGATTTAATGATAATGCTTAATTTTGCATGCAAGTCTTTTACTGATGCCCAGGCCAAATCAATCTTGGAGTTGTCTTCCCCTTTGTCATCTAAATCTTTCAAACGTTTATACCTCTTCTCATAGCGGAACCGTAGCTTTTCTTCATCCTAAATACACCACCTAAGCAATTTAATGTAAATGTTGACTCCACAAGGAAACCATACTTTACAATAGTTTAAAGACAATTATGGTATTATATTTAACTGTGCTTAAAAAAGTAAATTTTATCATGCAAAGGGCCTACTGATTGAAATTCAGGGTTAAAATATACCAGAAGTGAAGTGATTTGAATATGTCGGATCAAAATTTCACTTTAGGACTATATGAATGATGTTGTTTCTTATAGATTCTAGCAAAACAAGAAGAATACTTGAAAAGAGCATACAGAGATAAAATCTAACCCTGTTCTTTTGTGAGTTCTTTATATCAATTTTAATGTGACAGCAAGATTGTCTAGTGATAAAATTATGAACACTAGAGAGAACAAAATTTTAATCTGCAGGAATTACTTTATGCAGATAGGATTTATAAATTGGCAGTCGAATCTTAATGTGCAAGTTGTTTAGTCTCTTTTCTTTTCTTTTTCTTTGAATAAAACATGGGAATTGGATTTCTTTTCTGATTATGCATTTAGATTATCATATGTTTTTTTTATGCCTCCACATGCTAAAGAAATGTAGATCCAGTACTTCCATACTTAAACAAGTACATTTAAAGAACTAAGGAAGAATTGAAATCAACACGAAAAACTTCTACTTTTTTATGCGTGTGGCAGTAACCACTATGCAAGCACACTGCAGAAAGATCTCAAATACAAAGATGCTTCATGATATTAATACTACTAAAGTTAATAATTATAAGAGTGTTAAATATATAAGATAGTCGTGATTGACTATTATTGCACTAATTGCTCTGTCAGAGCCTCATACACGAGTGTAATTGTTTTCTTTCACTAGAATATAATAATTCTGTTTCCACTAAATTTGGCATCAGAGTAAAGCAAATTTCCTTTTAAGGTTATGACTTTTCTATTTCAACCCTAAAAGAGGGATGTTGTGGATTTGATGTGATGGAACAATCTCCCCCTTACATTATGTGCTCTTTCTTCTTTCTCCACGTCCACTTTCATCCCTTCTTGAGTTAATAACTACCCTTCTTTTCAACTCACTGTAGCACAACAACAATGTCCCAATGATGTAGAGGATCCATATAGCCAACCCCACTTAACAAGATAAAGGTTTGGTTGTTGTTTTTAAGCATGACAACAATGTGATGGCATCAACATAACTCTCATCTTGAGCGATCAATATCCTCCATGTCGCAACATCAACATTTGTGGCATTATTTCTCCAATGTGAATTGCCACTGTCCCCATCCACAGCCTCTATGAGCTAAAAATTAGCTAGGCTTTAGCTCATAAGGTTTTTATTATTTTTTTTACTTTCTTTTCTCTTATTCTTATTACATTATGTGTAGAGAGAGAAAAAAAAAAGATAGCCTGATGCACGAAGCTCCCGCCAATGCGGGGTCCTAAGAAGGGTCTATTGTATGCAGGCTTACCTTGCTTTGCATGAGGTTGTTTCCGAGATTCGAACTCGTGACCTCTAGGACACACGGCAATAATTTTACAGTTACGCCAAAGCTCCCCTTCATGTGTAGAGAGAAAAGAAAAGTTATTAATTTCTTTTAGGCTACCATTACTTACACTCCTCCTCTTCTAGAGAAATTCTTATAGTGGTTTTTCAAGAGTGATTCACCTATCAATCTTATTTGCATTGTTATTAGTTTTTTATTATTATTTCTCCCACATTTACATCTCTATTCTTACAAACAAATTAGTTGTGATAGTCTAACTTTATTTAGCCTTGCACTTGCAAGAGAATAGAGTTTATAATTTTTAGGTTATCCATTATTCAACTCCCACTCTAGTCGTGCCTTTTTCTTTTTTTTAGTTGGCACCAGGTATCCAACTAACTCCGACTAATCCTGAGGTGACAGACCCGACCCCACGGAAGTTTCCCATCGGCCACTAAAGTAAATCGAGAAGCACTCGCAATGAGTGGCCTATCAGTCCAGCGTTCTTAGGTTAACCACCCATTAAGGAAAATTTATTTGTTAATTCGCCGAAGCTGGGACTTGATCATTAGATGTGAGAAGGCGCCCTGCTGCTGCACCATTGCTCCAGGGGAAACTAGTCGTGCCTCTTTTTTTTTGTAATCGTATCCAACTCTTCGAACCGACTAATCCTGAAGGTGACCAGCCTAGCCCCACAAAAATTTCCCACCAGCCACCAGGGTGAATCGGGAAGCACTCACGGAGACCCATCCAAGCGGTCAGCGTTCTTAGGGTTGTCGTCCCACTGAAAGAAAATTCCTATAGTGCACCACAGCTGAGATTCGACCCTTAGATGCTTGGTTAACTACTTGGAGGGTCTAACTGTTGCACCATTGCCCCGGGGGCCTAGTCGTGTCTTTTGGTGGCAAAAGGTCATACGCTAACCTTAGGCACCCCACACCTAGGCACCCCACACGACCGATCTCACAATCATTTGTAGAGAGATAAATCACGGGCGACAACTGTTGAACAGTGACCATTGCATGGGGGAGGGCAGGAACCTGGCAGCATTGCGTTGCCAGGACTTGACCTCCAGACCTCTTGGTGGCAATGCCCCATGCAATGACCATCTGCCTGCCCCGTGGGGACCCTAGTCGTGCCTTTTGATCCTATAGAAGGCGATGCATGCATCAACCAAATCGACCATAAAATAGAAAATCAAACTTTGAAATATTGTCATTTTTTGCATTAATATATGTGTTGCTAAACAGGAAAAAGTGTTCTTTATATTTTCCAAATACTTGCATATCTTGGCCAGTAATGTCCACATTATTTTCAAAATCTAATGCATATAATAACTAGGTTCCTTTCTCATAACCTCCATCCTTGGTCAACGCTTCTTTTTTCTATTTAATAGTTTTTGAGGTAAGCCAAAACTATAATATTCTATACAGAAAGCATACAAAATGTAGTCAACAAACAAGGGCATACATGAAATGATCTAGCAATTGATATAGATAGCTGCAAACATGAATGAAGAGAAAGTCATATAATTTCTTATACTGGTAACCATACCTTAACTTCTTTGAAGAGTTTCTTCTCCCATAAATACAACTTTTCCAAAACGGATGAAAGGTTGCTAGATATTCCAGCCTCGTGGTTATTTAAATTGCTAGCCTTTTGCTTTGTACTTACAATTGAATGTTTTGACTGCTTGAAAGGATGTGAATGAATCAATACACGCAGAGTCATGGGATAAAAGATCCTGGAAATGACTGGAACAAGATATATGAGATTTAGAATTTCCATTTATTGTAGAACAATAGTCCTCTGCTGACAACCTTCTTTAACAATTGCTTTAAGAAGAATTATAGGACAGTGCAACAAGTATAAATGTCATTAGAGCATACAAGCTGAATGAAATACTAGACCAATTTTTTTATTATCACTGCAGGTGAATGCAACAAAAAATTCGAAATTATATTGCTATGTGCCTATTACTCAGTAAATTGAAAAGAAACGTGTTATCATACACATAAATAAAAGAAATCAGAAAAATACTTGTAGATCATCATTAACAAAATTGTTACTTAAGAGATAATTCTTGTATTAATATTCATGTAAGATGTATCGAACTATTTCAAATTTAATCAAGGACCCATTCATTGCAAATACATAATAGTGATTTAGCCAAGATTATACAGAAGTTTGAATAGCC
Organism: Hedychium gardnerianum; assembly: GCA_038050645.1. Classification (NCBI taxonomy): domain Eukaryota; kingdom Viridiplantae; phylum Streptophyta; class Magnoliopsida; order Zingiberales; family Zingiberaceae; genus Hedychium; species Hedychium gardnerianum. Next base: position 10,142,439 of record JBBUKS010000002.1, on the reverse strand, counting down.
ACTGACAAAGATGTTTAAGAAAAAAATTCTAGTCTAGTAATTGATAATTTTCTTTTCACATTCACAATTATCTAGAAACCCAGAATTAACAAAGGCAACCAGTAAAATTCAGGGTTATATTATTCTTTTCATTTTCAACAAATTATTTGATGAGAAGATTGCAACAAAAACATTGACTATTGAATGTGCAAGATCATGGAAGATAAGCTTTGTCATTTCTCTATGTGAGTTGAAAGAAATTTCTTTCAGGTATTAAGAAAACCACGAACAAGCTAATACCAAAATGAATCAGAGGATGTTATTTCTATTTTTTTCTTGAGAATATAAACTAAAAAATGGTGATGAAACAAAATTGAAGCCCTTCTTACTGAAAAAAAAACATTATTTTTTCGAAACCAGAACCTCTAGTTACTCTTCTAGTTAAAATGTCAAATAAATAAATAAAAAGAACCAGGTCCGTCCAAAACCATTTCAATGATAGAATTAGAATAACAAAATCGATGCACACCTCTATGCCTTCTGCTTCGTGGCCGATATGGCAACTTGTCCACCTCGAGGGTCGTTGATACTTCTTCACCACAATCAGTAGCTGACAAGAAATGATCCTTGATCTCCTTCACAACCTCCATCATATCCCTCGTACCCTGGAACATCAGTGTCTGCGCATCACTTCGTGCAGACAAGGATTTGTCACCACTAAGCCCACTCTTGTCTGTCAAATATGAGCTATCCTTATGCGTCACCGTGTTCTTATTCCTACTAGATCCTTCATCGCCTTCATTGCTTTTCGCTTGACTGTTTGCTGGACTTTTTCCTTTATCTGCCAACCCGATTTGTGCAACCTTCTCATCCTTCTGTCCCCTTGCTTGAGTAGAAAATAAATTTGAGTTTCCAACTGTAGTTCTTACTCCTGAATCATCATCTCCTTTCTTCTTTTTATTTGTCAATTTCATAGGTTCCACCTCTGCTACCTCCTCAAGATCAGGAATACCTTCCTGCTTCCGCAACTCGATTAAGTCAGGACTGCTAACAGAGGATCGTGCACCAAGCTTTCCTCCGGTATAATCGGGCATGAACTCCTCGTAGGAAATGAAGGGATCAAAGAAGTCCCAAACAGAGGATTCCGGAGCTGGAGGGGGAGGAGTAACAGGGTCGACTTGAGGCACGGATGTACCTGTCATCATAGCCTCTCTGCTATGAGACGGAGATCCTATTGGAAAACCATAGGGAGGATAGTCAAGTCCATATCCATATTCATTGTGTGAAGAGTTCGTCCAAATTGGAGCGAATGGATCCTCGTATATCAACGTGGGGATTGCCGTGGATGACCTCATGTAGGAAGAACTAGGACTATGAGAGAAGCCACGAAGGTTGGAGGAAGGCAGCTCCTGTTGTTCAGCATCGTCAACTCTACCTCTGTCCTCGGTCTTCCCTCCTGCTTCACTTTCTTCGCCGTTTCTCGACTCCGGCCCGGACGAAAGCGGCAGGTGGGAATCCTCCAGCGAGATAGAATGCGAGAGCGACGTCGCCGAGGAGGAAACGGAGGCGGCAGCGGCTAGAGGGCCCGAACGCGGCTTCTTCCCCTTGCCGTCCCCGGGGGGGAGGCTGAGGACAGGAGATCCCGATGCCACTGAGGCCGGAGCGAGCTCCTCCCGTACGAAGCGATGCAACGCGTTTCCGACGGCGGCGAGCGCCCGGAAGTAGGCGAGGTGGGCACGGGCGAGGTCGTGACGGCGGTCCCTGGCCACGCGAATGAGCTCCAACCGCTCACGGCAAAGCGCGATCAACTCCGACTGCTCCTCCGCCTTGGAACTCGCACATCCCATCTCCCAACGACGAAGACGACGACCTCAGTCAGTCCTTCCATCGCGCTCCGACATGAAGGAGACATCGACCTCAAGGAACCCTAACCCGAGGAGGAGGGCAGGCCTCTTGGTTTTCATACATCGCCAATCACCATGAGAGCTCCTCCGCTTTCCAGCGATAATGCGAAACGAACGGAGGCGTCCGCGTTGGCGTTGGAATAGGCGAAAGCGTTACGCGGTGGGGGCGGCGAGACGGAGGCCGCGTGCGAATTCGAAGCCGAAGCGAAACGGCCAGGGAGGTGGGTCCCAGTCTACGACCGTGGAGTTTCTGTTTTCTTTTTAGAAAATAATAATAATAATAATCATTTTGCCCCCCGGCTGCACCCGGCAGGCCGGCAGCTATTTTTTCCAAAATAATCCATTAAAAATTTTAAATTGGTTTTATATACATCTTAAAGTTTAAACTTGAGAAAAATAAAAATAAAAAACACTCTTTTATTTTCGGGCTTATCAAAAATAATATTTGACCTTAATTTTAATCCAAAATATCATGCTTTACTAATTTTGGCCAAAGTGCTTATAATTTAGTTAAAATTATTCTAACGATAATTAAAATTATCTATTTCAAATTATTTCCTAGTTAAAACTAGTTTAATTTAATTAAAATTATTTGCATGTAGTTAAAATTATTATAATATAAAAGTTTTGATAAAAATAGAGCATCTTTCTTTTTGATTTATTTAGATGCCCTTGAAAATAATCAACCTCTTTATGCGGTTAGGATAGTTGTCTAACAACTTGCGTTGGCCCACAAGGAATTTTCGGTCCATTTGTTTCTGGATGCGTCGAATTCCACGCGGGGATTGAGAATGCAGACGGGAAAGTTGGTGGTTTGTTTGAACTTCGACTTTATTTATTATTTCAACATCCCATTTTTTTGTTTACCTCAATTTTGCTCATTTTATTATTAACTGGGCACGGATGGGTTCACGTTACTTTCATATTAAAACAAGGCAAAAACGTGATGGATTAAAAATATTGATCAATTATAACTAATATTAGAAAAATATCTTCATTGCCACCGGGGACTTGGTGTGAATTGCGATGATAAACCTAAGGATGAGTTTCTTAAATAATAATAAGGATTTGATTTTTATGCAATACAAATAAACGCCTATGATATTTGAATCATTCGTAGTGTTGACTGTCCTTGACTCATTTATGTTTCTCGAATTTATCACGTAGTCAGCGAAAAATTTTATGAGATCAAATCAATAAATAAAGGATAAAAATACTTAGACATTTAGGCAAAGGAAGAAATATCTTGATTGAATTTCTGTGCTCCAAAATAATTTGTTCCAATAGTCAAACTTGCTCGTCAAAGGGTTTGAAAGCATAACTAGCTGAGCCTAACTAATGAAAATGAAAGCTCGACAAGAGCTTGTGATGTTAAAGCTTGAAGCCTTTAGGCTCTTGTATTGTTTTGGACAAGTCTCTACGTGAATGGAGCGAACATTCATGATATGCAATAACCAAATCAATCAGCAGTGGGTGCAAGGAAATAGTTTTGATAATGTTATCTAGATCTAGGAGATTCAATAATGTCCAATAATCATCCTTGCGAGTCTCCTTTAGTCTCATTTACCAGAAATTTCCATGATGTGAAGCAACATTGGAAATAAAATGGACAAAGATATTGACAAGTTTGATGAAGAATCTCTTGGCAACTTTCCCAGCAAAAGCTCACAAAGGTTTTTTGATATTTTAGGCAATGAATTGGCACTTCATCAAAGGGAGCATTCATGTGTCTTTTGTACAAAATGGCATGAAGTCAACAATGTATAACGGGTGATTTCTTTTTTACATACACAACCTGAAGTGGAGCAGGATGCACCTGCCAATGGTCTTCTCACAATATCATATACACCACAGGATAAACAACTTGGAAACAGCCTAACTCCCAAGCGTCTCCTTTTATTTCACAAGTCAGCTCAACTTAGCCAGATAACCAAACCATTAGCATGACAAGCTACATAGAGCATGCTCTAGCAAACTGCTCAGCGAGTTCTGCGACTGTTGGGTGGCTTTACTGATGAAGATGATTTAGACTTGGAAAAATCAACCAAGTCTTTGAAGAGTGCATCCTCAGGCTTGGTTTGTTTTGCTGGTGGTGATGAGTCCAGTCCTCCCAAATGTTGTTGATGAAGTGGACCAAGGCTGGTATTTCCCTGATCAGAAGAGTAGTTATTTTGAGAAACAGATCCATCATTAACTGTGCCCCCACCTGATAAAACATTCTTCTGTTGCTCAAAGAACTGCTGCCTTTGGCCATATTTTGAAGGGGGAGGTGGTAGTAAAGCAGTAGTCTGGTTCTCCTGATGAGATTTTGGAAGTGGCTCTGCACTGGATTTCGTTGCTGAAATGGGTTCAGCATAACTGGTTAGACCATGTGACTCTAACATTGTGGCTGTATCAGAAGCTAGCAGGGAATGAGATAGGGAAGGTGGCAAAGGTGGGATAGGAGGAGCAACATCATCATTAAGATAGTTAATTGAGTTTGCCTCTTCCCTGACTGGCTTTGAGGACTGGGGAGGAGGTTTTAGGGTAGTTGGGTTTCCAACACTAGAAGAATTCTTGCTCTGCCCTATTGCACTATCCCTAGAAGTCCTGGAGCAATTTCCAAACATTTTTATTTTGTTAGGTACGTCTATACAACTAAACAAAATGTTGATATGTAGGTAGAGCTCATGATAGAACAGGCAACAAAGAATAACAACCGTGCCTGATAATAGAATAATTTCTAGTTCCAAGTGAATTGAATTTGACATTAGATAAAGAATACAATGACAGACAGATCTTAGTTCAAATGGCATCATGATTTTGATGTACTTCAGCAAATGCATTAAGAAATAATACAAAAACAATTGGAACGCTGAATGTTAGGACATGGTCAAGTAGAATATCTAAAACAAAAATTATCTATCTGCTTAAGAAGATATTATTAAGCCTCCTAGTGCAGCACATCAGTAAAAAAAAATGGAGAAATGAATTGAGCAAGAAAAAGCTGAACTGTTAGTTGCAAATATCTAAAATTTAGCGCATCATAAATTTCAGAATTAAATAGAATAGAATAAGAACCAAAAGAAGCAGTTTCATTAATTCACAATCATGTTAGACTCTCATCCATCTAAGCAAAGAGCCTTATGATAAACTTTTGATTATTTCACTATAGATAAATTTGACCTAACCAAGAAATTTTAAACCAATCACCAACCAACTCAATTCAAATATTAGACTAACCAACACTAAAAATCAACAAGAAAGTATTTCATTGATGTCTTTTCTAGAAATAAAGAGTTTAGATCAACACTATTAGTGTATTGTCTACATTGTGACTTGGTCTCAGATGATGGTGATGAGGAAGCTCTCCACCCCCTCATCTGTCTACTAGAGATGCCAAACGTGTCCCCACGGGATGGACTGATGGCTAGTGCATGGGGCGTTGTCACTATGAGGTCTGAGGGTCAAATCCTGGCTAGTAGCCAGGTTCCTGTCCTCCCTCATACACTGGTCGAGCTAGTAAACTAACCTTCGTCATTTACCTCCTTCGTGTTGGTCCTGGGACGGGCTGGCGGGGGCGCTGGGAGTGAGCATTTCGTCTTTTTGTCACTAGAGATGCCAAACGTCACTAATACACTATGTGGATTGCTGACATATGTTAATCCATTCTGTGCTAGTAGTGAACATTACAACTTGTACAAGGTTTCAGCTCAAATCTTTTGGATTATAATGTGGCAGTATGAAGCTCATGGAATCATAAGAACTCTTTTCTAAGCTGTACGGCATCATTTACAAGCATAATATGAAATAATATCAGTTTTCTCGAAGAAGGATTCATTCAAGGTGAACCTCTAATATTGTGATTTGCTACAGTTTATGAAATAAATACCAAGAGTATTCTTCTGCCATAAATAAAAACCAAGGTACAACATGTTCAAGCTCAAATTCACCTATAGTGGACTCGAGTCCCACTTGAGCCTCTCCTAGTTGTCTGGAGTTGTTTTGGATGTCAAGCCTACATGGCTACATGACAAGTCTAAAGTTAAATTTTTGCAGGATTTTCCTTCATGAGCATGTATCCTTTTATTGACAGTTTAGAATGAATACTTGGGTAAGAACTATGAAGGGGAGCCTTGCGCAACGTTCAAGTTATTGTCGTGTGACCTTGTGATCATGGATTGGATTTCAGTCGCGGAAACAACCTCTTGCAATGCATAATAAGGATGCATACAATAGACCACCCAATGTTGTCCGACCCTTCTCCAGGACCCTACATTGGAGGAAGCTTCATGCACCGGGCTGCCTTGGGTAAGAACTGCACCACTTTTGAAAAACATCTTATTGTTGAGAGGAAAAAAATCTCTCGTAAGAGATTGAATGAGCACTATGCTCAACTACATAGTTTATCTCTTGTAATCATGAAAAAAAACTGTGCATATGGCCAACGAAGTTTCCCTTTGATGCCTCAGTCCTTGTTTGTTTATTTGGATGCATAACTAGGAAAGGTGAGGGGAAGCAACATAAAAATGTATATGCATAATCCATGAAACATGTCAATTCAGCCATGGATATTCCCTCCCTCCCTATTACCTTTCTACCCTCCAGCTATCTTTCCAACCATGTCTATAATTACCTCCAACTCTTTCTCTCTTGATGATTATGGATTACTTGCAAGGAAAATAAAATCTACTTCTCTGACAAATTATAATGCCACTTGACTTCCGTAACTATCTTGCATCAAGGTGTGATAGCTTAGTATATTCTATACTTCTTTACAAATTTATTTAAGACTTCTTTCAGAAAGGTGGGCATCATGGACAGAGAGAATCCTCATGTCTAGTACCTGAGAGAAAGCTGAGAGAAATCATCCTCAACCTCATAATCCTCATGGTTCATATTGACAATAGGTGCAATTGGCACTCCAACTCTAAGAGCAGATCCCTTCAACATATCATTATATCTTTGAAGCACACGCTGAAGTTCATCATTCAGTGTCAGACCCTGACAAAGAATCTCTTCATCTCTGCAACATACAAAAGTCAAACTCTTTATGTATAATTTTTGTTTTTTTTCAAAAGAATTAGTGTCTAAGATCTCAATTCAGTATCTCCAGAGTAAAAGTAGCAAAAGTTTTGAGAATATACTCTGTAGTATTTACAAGAACCATTACACGCTTTTGAAAAGAATGGCATTGCTCAATGAGGTCGACTATAACTTCTTGCTTTAACTCCTGCCATATGCAAAATGATTAATTGTCATTCTGATACTAATTAATATTGAGGTAGAAGAGAATCTGATGAGTCATAATTTTCTACATCTTGATGAGTCATAATTTTGACCACTAGCAGCCAACCAATAGTATAAAGAAGGAAAGGGGGTTGAGCTAATATTGAGGTAGTTAGTTGCATAAAAGACATTGAATAGAGACTCACACTCCCTCCTCAATCAAGAGGAAACATAATTCCTTGTTGGTGAAAGAAGTTGAAAACATTGTGGGAGAAAATACACATTGAGATGAAAGGTTAAAATGATCTAATTTCTATTTCAAAGAAGAATTAGATCAAATTGATCAACTCCATTAGCCTCCCACCCTTGGTGTTCCTTAGTACTATGCAAACAACAAAAGTACAATCAAAGGAGAATGCCACCATGTCAACACATCGAGCCTTCCCTTGTTCATCAAGCACCCAACCTCATTAAAGGCCAACCATTAACAGTTTCTGAAACAACCCCTTGCATTCACTATATTTAAGTCTCCACTAACATTAAGGAGGGATGATTTGAGGGAAACGAGTTGGGAGAAGGGGAATAATTTAGTAGACGAGGTAGAAGAGACAAATTTAGAGAAAAATGAATATTTTCAATCAACATGGTGATGCCATATTAGTCACTCCTAAGGAGAATGAGGTAATTCTTTAATGTTTAGCGGAATTTCAAATATTTTTTCAAATTTTAATCAACAACCAAAGCAAGTAAAATATTTGGATTGGTTTTAGAAAACCAAAAAAATTCAAGATAAATTAATTAACCCATCATCTAGCATACAAGATAGGATAAAGCTTTGGTCTCAACTTTCAACTTACCAATAAAACAATTTGATAGCAACAAGACATGCATAAAAGGGACTATATCATCATAGTCATCTAGATTATCATTGTCGTCGTCGTCGTCGTCATCGGCATCTCCCAATCATGTTCATCTCAATTACTTGGGATCAAATACATGGATCTTTTCCTCCATTTAGCTTTATGCAAGGCTTTGTCACTATATTCAAATCAATAAGATCTCTTTTTACTACATTAATTGATTTTTTATAGCTTTCCTCTGCTCCTAACACCTTCAATTTAGCTCTTTCTAGATATAAAATATATTGGTTGCCTTCTAAACATGTCGCTACAATCTTAATCTATTTTCTTAATCTATTGTAACTACACCGAATGCTCATGGATTATCCGCATTGTCAACCATATTTGATATAACTATTTAAGTTCAACTATATGAATCTTATCCCTCTATTGACCAACAAATAGGGTTAAGACTCGTGTTCATTGGTCTAGATAATATTAAGGTTGACTATCTTAGCCTAATGCAACCCTCAATCTTTTTCATTTGGGCATAGGTCTCATATTGATGTTTTACCTAAAACTCTCGGATATGAATATTTTATTTTATCCTTTCTAATGACTCCACACATCTCACCATTTTATATCCAATAATTGATTTTTGTAAATGTTGCTTCCCAATAACCGAACACTATGATTCTAATAGCCGAACACCAATTAGTGAAAAAAAAACTATCCTAAAGGGGCACACAGATGATACAAGACTAAGACAGAACAAAGTTTTAATAAGAACTAAGGTGCAAGTTTCACAATTTGAATTATGCATTAAGAGGACCTAAATGTATACATATCAAAGCAATCACAACAATAATCAAAACAATTCATGAAATGAATCAGCTGAGAGAATGTAAGTTGCATGATCATATAGTTATCTTTCTAAAAGCAATAAAAGGGAAAACTCTACCTCATGGTTCTTTGGATCTAATGCATTGAGTATGTCAGATAACACATCTGCTACTCCTTGAGCATTCTGAATTTCCTCCAAGCTGCATCAGGAATTGCATTTAAAATGAATTTTTTTTTAAAAAAAATCCTATATTAACAAAAGATTCAAAAATATATATTTCACAAAGAACCTGGCTTACCTAAATCTTTTATGCCTCACGTCCTAAAACTAAAACAAAATAACAGATCAAGAGCATTCCAGTATCAGATCATTATCCATTTGGTAATTAGTTAGAGCGTGCATTCACCCAGCTATACAAAGAATAAAGGGCAACCCGGTGCACAAATCTCCCGCCAATGCATGGTCCCAAGGAAAGATCTATTGTACGTAGTCTTACTCTACTTTACAAGAGGTTGTTTCTGCGACTCAAACCCGTGACCTCTAAGTCACACGGCAACAACTTTACCATTGCCCCAAGACTCCCCTTCTCTTGTTAAGTGAATGGGCAAACTAACCACTGTCCTGCAAGTTATATGAATATTACACACATGCATAAATGTTGCTAAGGTTATTTTTATTGTTAGTAGTTAAACACTTTTACAATTAGTAACTTATAGTGATAGGTTGTTCACTCAAACTTAACTGTTTATTTTGGTTGAGATATTTATATATGATGGACTAATACCCTCTTTCTGTGGTGTTGTTCCTAGATCCCCAGGTTGGGGTGTTTCGTGCCCATGATTGGCTCATGAGGATGACTCTATGATGCTAGGCCAGCTTCTACTTGATCCTAGAGCCTTCTTATTGGTTTATTGATTATGTTTCATTATCATGTTTACTTTATGTAAAAAAAAAATTATACCTTGTTGAGGCTATGGATGTTGGTTTGATTTTGTGTTTGTAATATATGTGGTCTTGTGTCCCTGGAACTTGTTTAGAGCTTACTTTATTTCAGTGTAAGTTTTATTCAAAGTAAAGTTCTTGCTGATGTGGCTTTGTTTTCTACTATTATGTGGTGGATTGCTCTACTTATGGATGTAGCCATGTACTAGGGAGATTGTGTCGAATTTTCTTCAAATACTCTCCCTTATGATGTGTTTCTCAAGTCATCTCTTGGATGGGATCCCACCTTCGTTTTTATTATTATTATTATTGAAATCAATTTAGTACAAATTAGATATCTGAAAGGTCAACCAAGCATAACCATTTATTTAATAGACAAGTAGAAAATGTAAGGCTCAGCATGTGGTTTACTGAAAGAAACTTGTTCATCAATGGCACATGACCACACTTAGACTCTCTATACTCACAAGACCAATAAATTGTCAGTCTAAATCAATACGACCAATATGTGAACCTTGGTTGCAAAGATACATTCTGAATTCGATTTCATTTAGTACCAAAATTATTTCAGAATAAAAGCAAAGAATAGCGCCTAATATTGAACAATTTTTTAAAAAAATAATGATATCAAAGGTTAAACTTTAGCTGATATGGAATAAACTATGAGCTTAAAGTGATCAACTATTAAATTAAGAACATTTGTGAAACCAAAAGGACAAAGAAAGTACCTGAGAGCAGAAAAATCAGACTGAAGCGAAGCTCCTACATCAGCATTCTCAAATGTTGATGCGGCAATTTCATATGATGATGTAGCATTTTCATATGCTGATGCAGCAGGCTGATACGAGATAGGATGATTTTGTGGTGGGGTAAATAATGGCACAGTGTTCTCAGTATGGGGTGGGAACTCGACTCCAGCAGCCTGTCAAATCCATAAAGTAAATACTACACGATCAATAGAAGCAACATAAACAGCCCTGTAATGTAAGAAACTGACAAAGTGAAAGTAAAGAGCAACATAATAAATATCTGTTGGTCAGATCAGATCTTGAAGCATTCTAACAACACGTTCAAATATTCAAAAGCGTGCCCCACTCCAAAAAACAAAAAACACTTCAAATAACATAATCATCAAGTTCTACGTAAATCTCTATCACTAGCAATTCCCAAACATTTTAAATTGAGTTTTCTTTGCTTTCACTTTATGCCTCACTCCTACAACCCCAATTATCAGCTAGTCAAATTATTGAATCATTTGATCATTGTGCATGCTCATATCTATAGAGTAAGATGAATTATGACATACGAAGGATGCTAATAAATACTTCAGTGATAAAGAACACACAAACATTCCCTGGGGCTAAAACAAATCTTGAAATTGTTGCAACTAGATAATGATTCGTGTTGTAGGAAAAATTTCAAAGAAAACCAAAAACTGCATGATGAGGTTTTCCACTTAACACATTAAGAATTTATCAGCATATAAATTATAAACTATTGATTTCATTCAATGGTTTGTCAAACTCAGGAAGATGAACAGCAAAAAAAAAAACACAAATAAGGTATTAACTAGGAACAAAAACAATAAAGGTGTCAGGACAAATGCATACTCTAAGCTCTCTGTATGCAGCATGATATTGGGGATATTTTCCTACTGCTCCTCCAAAAGCCTCTTGCCATGCATCAATTAGAACTAGTATCTTTTCTCTTACATTTAAATCTGACTGCAAATAAAATTAAGATGTAATTCAGTTGTATGAGAGGTGCTAACAGAAGATCAGATCATAACTAAAAGAAATACTTACTTTTTTCTTCACTATTTTGACCATTTCATGTAAAATATCTCGCTCAACAATTTGTTGGTGAACGTTATCCCCACAATTTTTACTCAGAGTTTCTAGTACCTAGTTAAAGTTTTCCAGAAATAGTATCATCAATGCAATCTGAATACGAACAAAAACAATAGACATAATGAAGTTCTAAGGCCAAAAAAAAAGGTAGAAGAGCCACATTAGAGAGATATTTGTTTCATGAGTTCAGTGTGAAAGCACAGTTTAGCCAACCAATTTTACTTTTCTTCTGACTTGAATCAGTCAAACTCAAATTAACTTGCAATTAGTGTAACTACTATGGATCAGGATAAACCCAATGCAAAAAGAAACTGGAAAATTGAATTACACTGACAATAGTTAAAATGGGTTATCTGAACGAAACTAAGTGGTTTTGAGTCTTTTGACCACTTGAACTCAAATTGTTCAACTGCATGCACTCTGCCCTAATTATTAGGAGAGTAAAGTTTAAAACAAATTTAGGCTGTGTTTCTCTTAGAATTTTTTTCCCAGTTCTCCATTTTCCATATCAAAGTAAAGGAAATCTATCAACAAAAAATGTGCTTGATGATAATTTTTTTCCTTATATTTTAGAGGAAGCCCAATCATCCTCAGTATACAAAATATTTTTTTATTAGATAGGGAAGTCAAAAAAAAAAAAGATTGCAAATGTTCTTTGAAAATTCCTATTTTTCTAACAAAGGAAAACTGGACATTTTCCAGAAGCTAACATGCTTAATTTTTTAATCTTTGAAAATCATTCAAAAAATTGAATGTCAATATCCACTTGCCCCTTCTCATGCTTCGAGATAAGAATGATTATCCTGTACTTTTTCTCTTGTCTTGTTCCTTTATAAGAGAGATTTCGAAGTCATCCTAACCAACAAAACATTCCTTCAATTTTATCCACTTGACACATGGATGATGGATCCATCTGAATGTTCAGATCAAAGCATATTAGTTAAACCAAGAGAACAAAGGTTTTCAACCATGGGATTACTTGCATTGGTACATAAATTTATGAGGCATCAATGCACATATTAACAATATTCTGGTTATCGGCTCATGACACGAGCACCACCAACACACTGTCAGTGAACCAAATCCTTGTCAGTTAACATTGACAAATTTGGTGAATGTGTTTCAGACAATATGTCCAGAGTAAACAAATCCAAGACTAGATGGAATAATATTGTCACAAGATTTCAACAAATGATTTGGTGATTGTGTTTCAGACAATATCTACAGAGTAAACAAATCCAAGACTAGATGGAATAATATTGTCACGAGATTTCAACAAATGATTTTACCACCAAAAGATCGATTAAATTTAGTAATGATTTCTTCCTACTATGGAATGAGTCCCTTTTAGTTTCAGCAAACATTAGCTTACACTCTTATGTGATGTGTCTAAAAACCCCGCTTATATACTTATATATAATTCGTGTTGTTAGCAAGCCAAACAAATTGTAGTACAATAGTTATGATACTTAGTGGTATATACATATGGTCAGAAAGGGCATGAAAAGGATATGGTTAAACATGATAATGTAAGTGTAAATAATTTATACAAGAATAAATTGGTCATAAGGGATGAAATTAATTTATATAATACGAGTTTAGAATTGAAAATGTGAGATAACTATGATCAATGACATTAATTTCTACATATTTTGTTGCACCTAAAACCTTTTAACCTATCATATAATTAAGTAGTCACTGATATTCATTTAAACTCGTACTCTTCTCATTGTAGAAATCCATAATGATACTGAATAAACCCAACTTGAAGCCTCATAGGGAGTCAAGATTAATGGTTGATAAGAGGATGACAGGAAATATATGGTGAGTGCATATTACAAGGGTGTATATCACTATGAGATAAAGACTATTAGGACGAACCTGAATTAGAATAGTTCTATGATAATGATATAAAGTCCTTTATGGTCTCTTAATGATATTTCATGCACTTGCCTAGAATTGAAACAATTCAATATCTACCAAGAAATGCTAAGTAATGTTATGCATAACTACTATGGTCAATGATGGATATTGTAATGTACATGATAATTTGTATCAGTAAACATACAAAATATAATTTCATAGTACAAGCTTTAGAAGTTGTTTTTCATATGTGCTTACACTGTGAAATCTTGAACAAAATATATTTTACAAATACTTGCTAAAGAATCTGTAGTAAATTCATGGATAGGGGACAACACATAGGATTCTAGAGTAAAATTGTATAAGCCTGCCAAGGCAATGGCTCAAATTATTTTTGACTATTACATGTGACATCACCAATTGAAGAGATTATGGAACAGAGAACTTGAGCAGTTAGACCAACAAAAAACTGATGTAGCTGCATTCCTTCTAAAGAATTGTAACTAAAACACTCTGTACATAATACATATGTCATGAAGAATTTCATTTTTAATATCAGGAAATTTTTATTACTTTTAATATAATTAGAGGAAGAGAAGAGAAAATACTTACAAATAGTGCCAGAAGTTGAATTTTTGGATTCTTACTTCCAAGGCGCTTCTTAAGTATTTTCAGTGCATCCTTTGCTTGTCTGCTCAGATTTGTAAAAAGAAATGTCAATAGTGTAACATCAATTTAGTAATAACAAGAATCTATAAGAGAAACATAAATAAATAAATAAATATATATTAATTTAATAAAATAACTAATACATAATAGGGATAAAATAGCACGGTGAAACTAAATATTAAGATGATTAGTTAATCACCGAACAGGTTAAGCCAATTAACAATACCCCCTGAATTAATTTCCATATTGGTTGTGTGTGTAAATATATATACATATATACAGTACCATTGACATATCTAAATTGATAGATGAATGTCCTCAAAATTAGTTAATATAATACACTAAAAAATAAGATCAACACACATAATCTATACATGTGGTATTACATCAAGTACGGCAACTTCATAAGTATGCTTCACACTAAATTTATCGAATCATACACAAGAAAGTTCAAAACTGAAGATACTGAAGAAAAAGGGAATGCCCGCTGATAGACAATATCAAGTATACAATTCAGTTGAAGCTTATCTAACCATCGAAAAAGGTTCAAATTTATCAACAGTAGCATCCATATTCACTGATAAATCCCAAAGTCACCAAGTGACTCATCCATCCAGTAACTTTCCTCACAGTAAAACTAAATGCAACACCAAAACAAATGAAAATGCCTCGACAAATCGAGATCTGCTAAACGGAAAGCGCAAGCAACGAAAGGTACCCAGGATCCATGTTAATAATGTCGCACAACTCGATGTTGATCGCCCAGTCCGGGCCGGTCAGTGAATCGCTCGTAGCCCGTTCCGCACACACCGCCGCCGTAGCCATCATAAACTAATCTGCAAGCGTAAGGAAACAATGAGCACACCGAACACAAGTCGAGTAAAATATCAAATCTCAACACTCCAAAAGAAACCCTCCGAGAACCCTCAAAATCACCTTCTTCCTACAAAACAAAAACCAGAAGAAGAAAAAAAAAAGCCAAAATCCCGCAGATTCATGGCATTCCAGGAGTAAATCAATCAGATCACGAGCAAGGGTTTACCTTCAAACCAGCGGGCGATGAAAAATCCCTTTCCGCAAAATCCTTTTCTTAAGGAGGAAGAAATTAAGGAGTAGAAAAAGCAGATTAGATCATTAATAACGGAGAGGAAAGAAGAAGTCGTCGGCGGTTCGAGGGATCGCGAGGAATAAAATAGCAAACATCTACTCCGCCCTCATTCTTCTAGTCAAAACACCGCCCCGAAGTCCTACTTTACGAACGGGTTAACGGTATGAAAAACCCGATCCAATCGATCGGATCCATCAAATTCTTCTCTTTTTCGGATTTACAATCCGATTGGACCCGCTTTGCAAGGTTTGTTGTACTTGTTTGCTTTATGATTTCGGGTTTGAAATTCCGGATTCGGATTCTGTAGAGTAGCTTGGACTCCGCCGGCTTATTGATTGGGTTGGGACATCAGAATCGACTTGGGAGCGATCCGGACGTAAAGATAAAGCTAATAGTTTGTTAGGAAAGTCAATTAGTTGTTATGACGTTGGATAACCGAATTAGGTGCTTGTTTAGGTGTCATTTCAATTAATCTGTAAATGCGTAATATTTCTTTTAACAGATATTCGATGCAATCTGAATAGATTGTAATCTTTGTTCTTTAGTAATTATCTATTAGATTGTCCTTTAAATGAGATAGAGGCTCATCACTAATTCAATAAATTAGAAAAAGATTGAGCTGACTAAGTTTAGAAGGGAGTCACCTTTTTCAATGTCGGTGGAAAGGTTTGAAAACAAAAAACCTAAAGAAAAAATTTGAAATGCGATACTAATTCCATTATTTTATTTTTAGTCCTTTAAATTCTAATGGGTTTATACAAACTTGATTTACTTTGTTTTCATGGTAAGAAGTGAAATGCAATATTAAATTCGTTGATATCGATACATGTCTAATGTTCTATTTACTGATCGATGTTTTCACAAAATGAATTAATGATTAATGTATGAAATATTATTATTATAAAGTTTGAAGGTTAAATTATGATTAATAATCATATTCCTACTCTCTCATATATTGGTCACTGTTCAGACTAACTAGATTAACCGTTATGATTTTTATCTCTTTTATGTTAGTCCTTAGTGAACTGACGGGAGCGCTAAGACGAACGTTTCATCTTTTATCATCATGATTATTCATCGGCGCTAAGCAAAAAGCTAAAAAAATTGATCGTGAAAATATATCCTCCGAGATGAAATGCCATGTCTACTTCCTTCTCGTCCCCGCTGCTCCAGCGTCTCCATTTCCTCCCACTCCATCTCCGCCCAAGAGCGTAGCGGAGTGGGGATCATGCAACCGCTCCGGTGAGATTTTTTTTAAAAATTAATATTATATTTCATCATCATTTTGATAAATTGATTCATCATTCAAAAATTAAAATTGATCATATATTTTAAAACCTTTGACCTAAGTTATTTATTGATATTATTTTTATGAGAAATATCACGTAGATGATTAAATATTAAATTTTAAAAATAAAATATATAATAATTAATTAATTAATTAAATCATAAAAATAAAATGAGGATACTAAATTAAATTAGATCAGATTTAAAATAAATTCAATTGATAGCGTAAAGATAATGATTATATTATTCTATCTACTCAGTCAAGAAAAGATGAGGGGTGGTGTTATCATGAAGTCTCAGGGTTAAATCATGACTAGTAACCAGGTTCCTGTCCTCTCTCATGCACTGATCATTATTCAGGCTAGCTAGATTAGTCCCCATGATTTACTTTCTCCGTGTTAATCTTGAGACGGACTGACGAAGACGCTGGAGGCGAACGTTTCATTTTTTGCCATAAAAAAAAGATGACGGGTGAGGCCGCGACTGCAACCTCATAGCAAGACCGCCTCGTCTCGCCCCGCCTTACCTCGCCTCGCTCATGACTCATCTTGTCTCGCTCGTGACACGACAGAGGACGGATGGAAAATTATATTCCATCCATTTTAAGATTTTTTTAGGATGAATCAGAAAATGGTTTAAATTTAATCTATAGATAAATTTAAAATTTGTCCATCTATATTTAAAGGACATTAATTTGTACATAATCAATCCTTTTTTGTCATCCGCGCTCCGGAGTAAATAGGGTATAAGGCAGTAAATTCATCTGTGTGAGAGCTAAATGAAGCAATCTAATAAATTATTGCTCTGTAACTCACCAGGTTTTCCCCTTAAATTATTGCTCTTTAATTTTTATTTTTCTCATTTGATTCATTTTTATATTAAATTTCTTCGGACCAAATTATTCAACCACGAGCTTGCACGACGGTAACCCCGTTGACCGGAATTCGTGGAGGTCTGCGCGCATTGT
>JBBUKS010000002.1:10055326-10099676 GCA_038050645.1 Hedychium gardnerianum | reverse complement strand
AAAGTCGTTGTAGTATAGTGGTGAGTATTCCCGCCTGTCACGCGGGTGACCCGGGTTCGATCCCCGGCAACGGCGTTCAGTAATGCTTTTGTTTGTTTATATACTATTTTTCTTTTTTAAAATAAACGAAAAGAAAACAAATGATAGTACTTTCTTTTAGATCATTGGATCAACTCGGTATCCAACTCGTTCCTCTTCACTTCCCCCATCTATTGATAATTTGATGTGTCACGGCAGTCTTCTTCCCTCCGCTTCCCGCCCCACCCCTGGGAGCAGCTCTGGGTTATACGGTACAATTTGATGCTAACTTTATTAAATGGATGAGCAACTTTTTTAAATTGAGAAAAAAAAATAAATCATACAGAACAATTAGCTCAATGCACCATAAAATTGAGAAGAAGAAAAGAAGAAATTACACAGTACAATTAGCTCAATGCACCATAAAAAAGCTCTTTATTGATACACCATATATGGAACTCAGCACCCACGACAAGAGACAAAGAGTGATGCTCGGAACATTTGCCGGTTGACCGCTCGGTGAAGTTGTCGGAGGAGCAACAACTGATGATGTCTGGGAGAGATTGGTCACCGGTGGTAGTGGTGGATCTTGAATGTCAGCAACTCGGAGAGGAGGGGCAGGGGCTTCGGCTGGGGGCAATGCCTCTGGAGGAGCCAAGTCCAGGAGAGAGCCAGGCTCTATCGGCAAGATTGAGTAGTCCAGCTTGGCATTCGGGTCTGAGCATGGACTCCCTACACAAGATTTGAAGTTGATGTTAAACCAAATCGAAAATGAATATTCCCTGAGCACAATATATTTTTTTTTGATAATTTTATCTTAGAGAACCGGCCATCCCGTAGAAATTTTCATCAAATACTTGGCTTCATACACTTCATTGTCCATAATCCCACCGTAGGCAAATGCTTTTTTTTTGTGGGATTCAAACCGTGATGCTCTCCTGTTTATCACAAAAATGCATTACCGCTTCACCGTGCCCCAAGGGGCTTGGCACAATAATCTTGCTAACATGGATGCTGGAATATTTTTAAAAATGGCGTTTGGTACAGAAAACAAGACTAAAGAAACCTTTAGTAAACATAAATGGAACTGATTTAACAGATCTGAATAGATGACGATGAACTTTGAAAACCATGGGATTGTTGTTAACATAAACAGATGTTTCCTTGTCTTGTGCATGAAACATTACTAAAAAAAACTGTAGTTAGTGCAATTGAAATTGACTTAGGAGATGCAAATAGATGATGATATGCACTGAACAAGTACTTACTGAAATATGCTGCTGCAGTTGCTGGAAACTCAGTGACGATACCATCAACTTCAACACTGGCAACAAACGTAGCGAGCTCAACCATGGGGTCCGAGAAGTAGTCGAATGCTATTGCCGTGAATTCATTCCTGAGAACAGAAACATGAACAGATATGTTTGTTGCGTGCATCTGCTTGACTATGTCAGTGAAGCCATTAATAAAGGAGCCTGAGACTGTGATAATGGATGATCTGGGAAGGTCAACCACATCTGCAGATTGTTTGATCTCATCGACAGTTGGCTTCGGGGCATCACTTATGGTCTCCTTGATAGTAAGAACTCGAACGTAGCCGGGATTTATCTTGAATACAGAGAGGACTTGAATGTCATCGGACTGGATGAAGATTTGCTTACTTGGTTGTTGGTCATAACCAGCATTTGAGAGCGCAGTGGAGACTGCATCTACTATTCCGAGGCCTCTCTTTGAAGCAAGATAAGCAGCATTCTGCATGAGAACATTTGACTGGTTAGTTGAAGGTAGGACTTGAAATATAGATATCAATGACCCTCTCATTGGCAAGGTCGTTTGACTACAAACAATCCTAACATTGGCTCATCCACGAGTTGCCCGACTTTGGCTGCCTCCTTGGAGATGCTAAATCACCAGCCCTTTGTTCGCGAACAGCCCCAGTGCTAGTCTCTCATTCACTAGATACCTTGACATTAGCCTTCTTTGCAAGCAACCGACAATGTAAACCAACAAGCAAGGAGAGAACACCAATCTCAGATTCACGGAAGGAATAAAAGGGTGGAACAATAGTTTGTCAAACAAAGAACATAATCAATTTTCCTTATAAAGTTTTCCTCAAAGAATAGTTTTTTCACTCTCACTTTATTTTCTGTAAAACAAACATACACTAACAAAATTAGAAGTTCCACTTGTACCTCTATGTTGATCAAAATTCCCGGAACAGTGCTGTTGTTTGCAAAATTAAGGAAGTCCTCCAGTATCATAAATTTGCCAGCATTTTTAGCTGCAGGATTTCTTGCCATGCCAGATTGAGATAAGGGGCTTGTCAATTCAGCTGAAGGAAAATAATAGTAAAAAAAAGATATCAGGAACGCTTTAATATTGTCATAATTTCTAGCATTTCCACAAATTATCCTCAGATTATTCTGTGTTCATGAGATACATGTGTAAGATTTAAATACTAGAAGATAATAAATGGAAAAGTAACATGAGGGCAACATAATAAGATCCTAAGAGCTTTTGGTGGGATAAAAATCCCACACGATTAAGAGTTTAACTTTGTTGCTCAGCCCCAAATGGGACATACTGTTTACATCACCCCAAAAAGAGTTGTCGCCAAAAAAATTGCCGTAAAAAATATCGTAATATCTATAAGACTCTAGAATCCCTCCAACATATACAAAATCATGCACGAATTGATAAGAACTTCCGATATAAAAAACACTGTTAATATTTGTTTGAAATTTCACAAGTAACTAAGCTTAACTGCAAACATCATTTTGAAAGAACTGAATTTAAGCTGAAAAAAAAGAAGATAAATATCCTTCTTTGATTAGAGCATCAACAGAAAAAAAAGAACCAGTAATAGAACTAGCTAAAAATGTTCAAATTAAGAATATTTAGGGCATCTTTTAATTGAGGGGCAAACAATTAGTCACTTCTCATCTTTGGTACCTAATTAATTGCTACTTGTAAGATAGGTGCAAGTATAACAGTGACCTTATCATCTTCATGTACTTAACAGTTCGTGCCAAAATATGTTTCCTTGAGCAAAAACACAGGAGGAAGGAAACATGATTGGGGAATGATTCTCCTTGGCCCTCTTCCCTCCATTTCTTCCCAAAGAAAACGAAGAGAGGAAGGAAGAGACTAGGAAAATCCTTCCCCAATTTCTTCAAATTTGGATTCTACCTAAATCAGCCAATAAATTTCACAGAAAACCAAACATAGACCTATCCTTTCCTTGAGAATCTATCTCATTTCTTTCCCTAGCCATTTTGCCCCTTGTAGGAAACATTGAATCTCATCAGAAAATAAAGTAAGTTGCTTACGCTTCAAGCTTTGGATATCACTCCATATTAGATCAAATGAGAAAATTCCATTATTGCTTTGTATCTCAGGAACTGTTGTTGCTTGCGACATAAATGTCTGCGCTGCTGTTGTGTGGCCCATAAGATCTGGAGATTCCAAACAAAAGGCTACTCCATCTTTTGACATTTGAACTGAACAGTCAATTATATCAGCTCCATCTACTACTGCTTGTTGATATGCAAGATCAGTTGATCCAGCAAAGACTCCGCTCGCACCATTGTGTGTTATAATCAACAGTCTCCCTGCACCAACATCACGGTGAAGAAATCTTTTTTATAAGCATCAACCAAAAAGACTATAAAAAGCTAAAAAGAGTTGGCTGACTCAATAATTATTTACCTTTATTAGGGACAACATTCTTGCTGCTGTGTGCCAGGCAAGCTGCATCAAACAAAAAGAGAAAAAACATGACATTATGTACACCCATAAAACAGGCTTTAGTGTTTTCTGTTATCCAACTAGTAAGTTTGTTTATTTTAGCATATAGTCAAATATTTACATAAAATATATTAGAGGAAAGTAAGTTACCACTTGATTTTAGTGAAATGGTAATCTTTTTACTTTTTTGAAGAAAAAAAAATTAACGTAAATAATTTTTCAATCTTAAAACATACAAACTAGAAATCTGGTAAAGAATGGAGGTCATTTCACATGCTAACATGTTAAGAATAACCTCCATATGGTGGTTAGTAAAGTATTCTTACCTATGGCTTCTGATGCTGTGGAAGGGAAATCTGTAATCACACCGTCTACTGAGAAGTTGGAGTTGTCAATGAATTGCAGATACTCCGCTGTTGGATCAAAACTATAATTGTAACTTGCAGGCATATCATTTGCAAAGTTGAATGCATAAACTTCAAGGCCTAGGGCATGAGCATCAGTCACCAAAGAGGTATGGGTATCTAGATATTGTTCTTCATTGACTGGCCATATGTAGCTTTTTGGAACAAGAATTCCAGAAGCAAATGACTTGATGGTAGCAAGATCAGTTAGAAGGGCTTTATATGTTTTGTTTGAGGAAGGTTCCACATCATCCACTTCCAAGAACTTAAAAATGAGCTTTGTCTTGGCCCTTTCAAGTTTTCCTTTCAGACTTCTTAAGAAATCTATTTCTGGAGAAGAGATAAAATCTACAACTACTTGTCCTGAAACTGATGCAATGTAGTCCACAGCATCCAGATTGTGAGCCTTGAAAAAATAGTTGCACTACAGCAAGTTGAAAGACATCATAGAGTCAACAAGTGTAAATCTTAGATAGCCATGGAATATATCCATTTCATGGAAATAAATGACATTTTAGTGACAGTTCTATAGTATGCAAATTACTTTATAAAACTTCCTTGACTATCCTTTGGAGTTCAAATATTTCACAAGAAAAGATAAATGAACAATAATGAAGGCTATTTATCAATATATGTATCAATTTGCATCTATGTTAATACATAATATAAAGCTAAAATTCTCCTAAAATTTTATAAGGATGAAACAATGAGAATTTTTGATGCTCTTACATGAAGATTTATCCAAAATTGAGAAGGGTGAAGTCCTGTAACCTCTTCCACCATGGATATCGGCAAACTAGCATCAAATATGCTTGGTCGAGAATATATATTTTGAATCACTTCCAAGGGAAAAAATTGAAAAAGAGAAAATTTAGATGACTTATGATCTTAAGAAGATAAGAGCAATTAGTCATTATTTGAACTATTTAGAATACTGCATATATTAAAAACAAAATCAGTACTGCTATAGATGCATACTGTTTATTAGATTTATATAGCATCTCCTTTATTTATATAGCATCTCCTTTATCAACAAGAATAGGAGTAAAATCTTTCCTTCCATATCTGAGAATACATTTAAGAATAGTAGTGCTAACAAAATCAGTGTGTTATTATGTGAACTGAGTATGTCAAGCCTTGGCCTTTCTCTTCACACACACATATGCTCCATGTCCTCATAAAATTAAACTTATCCCACTACGATCATCAGGATTGCTCCTATTTCATGTGTCCTAGAGGTTTTGGGCATACCATCCTACTACATCATCGATGGCTACCATTCTACTACATCGTCGATGCATTCCTAATAAGACCACAAGTTTGTACTCAATAGGGAAGGACACTAGGTGCTGACATGACTGTAAACTATGAAAAATTGTTGTTTTGACGAAATTCATAACACAGGATATGAACCATGTCGCTTATGCCTCCAAAAAAGGAATCCTCACAAGATAAGGACACTCATTCAAGGAAAAAAATAACGATACTTTTGAAGAATAAAATTAAGTTCACTGTAAGATCATGATACACAACAAGCAGTCTACTAAGGAACATTTCTACGGGCTAATATTTAATATAAAAAGCGAAGGCTGGTGCATGAAGCTCCCGCCAATGCAGGGCTCGGAGAAGGATCTATTATATGCCGTCTTACCCTATATTGCAAGAGGCTATTTCCATGACTCGAACTGTGACCACCACATCACATGGCAGCGACTTTACCGTTGCGCCAAGGTTCCCTTCACCAACTAATATTTAAAATAACAAGCACTTATTCTACTTTTAGTATATGCCCATAGAGAAATCTCTACGTGTCCACTGTAAGATCATAGCACACAAGCAGTCTACTAAGGGGCATTTCTACAACTAATATTTAATATAACAGGCACATTTCACTTTAGTTTAAGAAACATATTTAACTATCACTTCCTTAAAAATGAAATTGCATGTGGAAATTTCTCAGTGACAATATTTCCAGATCTAAAAGTCACTTAGTCTAGGTTCCCATTGCCGGTTAAAGATAACATAAAAGTTCTTCAAAACAGGTATAAGCATTGATATACTCACACGAGACATTGTTATATAATTGTTCTGAAGTGAAATCAACTGCAAACCATCCTTCAACTTGTTGTCCATTGATAGTATAAGTTTTCTGGTATTTTGGGAAGATAGATGAAATAGTTGTGGAATTATCAAGCCTATAATCCGTATGACAGATTCCAGCTCCATCTTTTGTTAATTGAAGATCACAATATAAAACGACATTTTTCACACTATTTGCCTGTGCAAACTGGTAAGCATATTGGCTGGACTCTGGGAAAACTCCAGAGAAGCCACCACGTGCTATAACCAAAGGAGCAGCACCTGTAAATGGATATGAAGGCCAATTGTCACAATGACTGATAGCATAACATCAACTTGCATATAGAATTAGCAACTTCTTGCTACGTTAGTTGGATCATAGGTTAACATATGCAACTGTTATACAATAACCTCATAGACAAATATCTGAAATAACACAAGGTTCTACTGTTAAACTGCAGCATCAAGCAAAACACCAGAGACAAGTTATATTATTAGCAACTACTACTGTTGAAGCTGGGATGCTCCACACTCATTAGTTCCACATGGACAAGTGCGGTGGTCCATTATATACATGTAATCTAGTCCCTTTCTTAACAATTTGAACTTTTAAATAATTGCTTAACCAATCAACTTTAACATGGTATCAGAGTGAGCTCTAGCGTTTGAATCCAACCTGTCTCAAAAAAAAATTAAAAAATGTACCTATAACTCTGAATCATGATGGCTTGAGGGGGTGTTATGAATGAATAAAGGATCTATACCCATAATCCTACACCAAAAATTTACAGGTAAGAAAAAGAAAAAGAAAAAAAATCCCTTGCCATTAATATTGACCAATATGTCTTTGTAACCCCTCAAATTACATGAAATCTCTCCTCTCTAAAGATGGATATGCCCTACAATCGACATTATTGATTATTGCTTCATTAATCAAGCAAAAGGTCCTCCATTCTATGATTTTGGACTAGCATAATATCGTGTAGTAGGAAAAATAATCAATTCTTGATACAACAAATTGCAAAAATACCTTGTATTAAAAAAATATAAGCTCACTGTCAAAAAGGGTTGTTTTTCTTTTGAGCATTTACAAACAACAAAAAGCATTCCCATTATTGAGAGCATAGCAGAGATATAACAAAACCAGAATCATACCACTCAAGGTCTGCCATTTTGCCTGAAGATTTGCAGCTGTAGTCTCATGAAGAAGAAGGACCAAAAGAGTTATTCTAAGCAACATATCCTAAATTCCAAATGGAAGCCCTGCAACTCGTACACTAGAATTCTTATCAAAATGAAGAGATACTTCTTTTATCAACCAAGATAAAATCAAAAGTATCGAAGAACACCAACCTCAAAACAAGAATGTTTATTATTACACAGATCCAAAAATAATGATTTCTGATCTCTCGTCCCAGGAAACCTAAAAAAGGGGCAAACCCATAGAAATCAATAGAACTCGTGGAACAGAGATGTGCCTACAAAAAAATTACGCAAGATGATTGCTATATTAGTTGTGTGATTAATAGAGGCAAAGAGTAAAAATAAAATAAAATAGAAGTAACGGACGAGCTTAAATCCCTAACTTTTCCAACTCTTTTCTTAGCAAAGGCATTTGTTGTAACCTCCATTCCGGCAAACGTTAGTCCTCCTCGCTGCGAATGGATAATTAGAAGAACCAGTTTTGACCACACCTTGCCACGATTTCGTAGTCTTCTCTCATTTCCACCGCCGTCTCCTCGGAATCGCAAGGCCATCGCAGGCGACGAAGGTGGCGGGGGATCGGAGCGCAATATATTCACGCTTCAAGTATATAGTTTCGGCGAAATTACGTTTTAACTCTCCAATTTATCTTCGTTTCTAAAGTACCTCAGAGTCAAAAGGAACATCAATAAATAAATAAAAACCGATCTGAACATCAACAATTTTTTTATTTTAAATGATAAAATATATATATTAATTTAATTTAATTTGATTATGAGCTTAGTTAACCTTGTAAAATTATCTTTAAAATACAATTCAATTTATAAGATAATTTATACATTAATATAATGAAATATTACCTAGTAAATATTGATATAATCAAGAAATATCTTCATTTTATAAATTTATATTATCATTTTTTTCTTTATTATAAACTTGCTCACCAATATTTAATTTATTTACAGGCGCACAATTACACTTATAATATCATTTTTATAAAAACAAACTATACAAATACATCTCATATCATCCATTTATCGTAGTAAAATTACAAATAACTACCCACTAATTTGATTAATCTGATCCACCACATAAGTTTACATACACATATTAACACAATTACTTAAGATTTTTTCTTTTTTGCCACCACATAGCATCCATTGCATTTCAATAACTGCTATAAAGTTCTCTCGATTTTAAGAATCTTATGAGTTCTCTGTAAACATCATCTTCTGCCTTCACACTTAGAATGAAGTCGATGTGTCCATAGTTGTCGATATATAGCACCTCTGGCTTGGATTTCAACTCCGCGATAGTTCGTTCGACATCAGTAATATCGGCTAATGAATCATGACCTCCATACCCCATCCATATTGGCAAAGAGTCAGGGATGTC
Source organism: Hedychium gardnerianum (assembly GCA_038050645.1). NCBI lineage: Eukaryota > Viridiplantae > Streptophyta > Magnoliopsida > Zingiberales > Zingiberaceae > Hedychium > Hedychium gardnerianum. The sequence goes on along the minus strand of JBBUKS010000002.1, from coordinate 10,090,830 downwards.
TGCTAGATCGAATGAAGGAGGATGAATGCGGTGATAGTGCTTGAGGTTACCCCAATATCCATAGTCATATTTTGCGAAGGTGCCCTTTCGTATCACTGAAAAGTATGCACATACATGTCAGCCGATAGTTCAATAACTACCGGTATCGACAGATCAAAGACTGAAAAGATATCCTCGATAAGGAGACGAAAAAAAGGAATAGATAATCGCTGAATAGTAGGGTAAGAAACCTACTTTGGAAAAGATGGTGCAGGTTTTTAGTTGAAGATGGATGAGGTTCAAATTTCAAGTAATAGTCCATGCGGGACAAGTTGAAGCAGCAATTATCGCCTGCAAAATAGGAGAAGTTTAACCATTAGCACGAAATAGAGGACATCTCAAGTCATATCTTCATTGCCTTGCATACAGTTTTTCCATAGCTTGAACAAATCGAACCAAACCGAGAACATAAAAGACCGCATTCTACAGGCAGTGGCAGCTCCAAAGCTACCTGGGGTTGTTTGACCCCTTTGAAAAGTTTGGTATAAATGGCAAAGAAAAAGACTTTTGAATCCACTGTATTCCTATATTTGATATTATAAGTTGTAAGCCAAATAAGATATCTACAATGAACTCGCAAACCAACGATACATAGTTTAGAATTACTTATTGATGATGTGCACAAATACTTGATGCTGGAACAGAAAAGGTAGACTATAGTTATAATTTTCCAAGTTGTGCAACCAAAGAATTCACACAATCTATATAATTCCTGTTAGGCGCATAAATAAATGTGGCCCAGCCTCTCAAATGACCGAATAAAAAGAGCAAGTCAGTGAATTTTCAGACATTTAAAAATGAATCAGATATATGATAAGTAGCCAACCTGTTATGGAAGCCAGCAAATTGTTGCAATCCATGTGACCATCACAAATTGAGTCCAATATCTGAATGCCCGTATCACTGTGTATGATATTTGTTCTCCATGACTAAGTATGATAAGATGAGATGACTTATTTTTCAATCCAAAATAATCCGGCAAATTAAACCATACCTTCGAAAATTTAGTTCATGAATGCCCAAGCTCAGAAGCATCTACGATGGAGAAACAACAAAACAATTCAAATTCAATGCATCGGATGCTCCTCCCCAAAACACTCTACATTCACAAAGGTTACCTGATCGAGATGAAGAGCTACTGCTCTAAGGACAAAAGTTGAAGTGATATGATCTAAATATGAAATAGGACAAAGAAGAGCAGCAGCATCAACCATCTCAACAATATCTGGCACGGTGAAGGCAGCTAAACCCATAATAGTTCCCTGTCAATTGTAGAACAAAAGCAATTTACGCAGGTCATTACTTCTATCCTCAACCAATAAACATCGAAACATCCTAATGGAGGAAATAAATGGTTAATGGGATGAAACATGCCTGGGAATGGCCTACGTAGAAAACTTTGGAATTTGTAACAGAGTATACATAGCTTATCATAGCTGGCAAGTCATACTGCGCCAATTCCTGCCAACTCCAATCCCAAAATGCCTGGAAAATTAGTCAAAGGATTAAAGTTAGAAACTAAACTAGTACATAAAATATAAGGAACCAAAGAAGAATTAGAAGAGCAAGTGTGAAACACAAGGACTAACATTATGACCAAAACACGCTGAAATAAAGAGTACAAGAAAACACAACTATGTATTTATAAGGTAATGAAATAAAAAGACAAACCTTCTCATGAACAAATAAACTGGTATGACCATGGCTCCATCTTGTGCCGCGAACATTTCCAACCCAAACATCAAAACCATTATCTGCAAGGATGAAACCTAGTGACTGCTCAAATGAATTCGCAAACCATGTATCACCACCCTGTTCACATGAGAAGTCAAAAGAATCTGAACATAATATGAACAATGTTCAAATTTGGGAGACACCCACATCATCAAACATGCAGCAAAATGAGAAACAGATCAATAATAAATGTATGCAGCCAGAATAAAATGCTTTAACAACTGAGGAATCACATAAAAAATGATCCTCTGAGTTAATACCTGAAATAGGCCATGTTGGAGGAAAACCGGAGGATGAGGCATTCCTCCTAAAGTTTTTTCCCCGTGTTGAACACGTTGAATAGACAAAAGATAACCGTCTTTAGTCTCAACCTGCAATTTTCACTTGCCCATCAGCAGTTGGAGTTAAAAAAAAAAACTGAAGAGAAGCTTTTTGTTCGCTAACCCATCAAGCTGAATAATATCATCAAAAGAATCACCTAATTTTATGCTAACAAATCAGATGCACATAAGTAGAATGAAAAAAAAAACAATTAAAAACACAATAATAATTTTCACTTGACAAGTCTGAAAAAGATCAACGTAGGTGTAGCAGCCTTGTATATACTGATGTAATTCTTCAAGTAAATAAATGAGAGAGACAGAGCGAACTGATTTTCCATCTCACTAAGCACAATACCAATAGCTTGAGGTATCAGCCAGAAAGGAAATCATCCAGTAAAACTGAGTTACTTGTATTTACGACCATGCAACCAGTAAGCAACTTCCAGATAATTGATTCAATGATTACACAAGGCATTAAGTAAATACAAGATAAGACAAAGAAATCTAGTATAGTGGTTATCTAATACACACAAACAAGACAAAACTCATATTTTGTAATCAAAGTATTGATAGATAATGAAATGAACCCAAATTGCCATGTTTTATAACAAACTGTATAAAAGCAATCATAGCCGTTCTTAAGGAGTTTGATGCATAGGATTACCAGAAAGTCACCATTTTCCAGTTAACCATGGCATCTCTCTTAGTGTCTAATACACACAAATAAGACAAAACTCACATTTTGAATAGAAAATACTGATAGACAACAAAATGGGCCACTTGCCAAATCTTAGATGTTTTATAACCAACTTTATAAGGCAATCATAGTGGTTCGTATGGGGGAGCTTGATGCATAGGATTACAAGAATGTAGCCATTTCCCAGTCCAGAATTGTAAATAACCATTGTATCCTTCTCAATAAACATTTTTGCTGAGATATTTACACGATAATGTCGAATTTGGATAAACAAGCCAATTTATTCTTTTTCACCCTTGTTTCTATTTGGTCCTCGTCTTAGAAAAATCGTCTTACACTGACGATGTCTCAACTTTCCAATCTAAAATACGTCCCCAAAGTTAAAGTGTGCCCAAGAAACCACTCAGTTCTCACAGATGAGTCTTTTCTGTTCATTTTCATTTCCCTATACGTTTAAATATGGGCTCCTAAGATCCTTAAGTTTATGAAAAGTATTGTCACTGCCTCAAATTTATATATTCAGCTAAGGTGATGTGGTGTTACCATTTTCTCTATGGGAGAAGAAGGGCCGTTTGGAATCAGGTAATAGTCATTGTTCCCTGGTTATAGTCAATGCAAGCAGAAACATACAATCAATAACAGTTGGCAAATATCAACAAAATATAATCAATCAAGTCTGCAAGCAGAGAAGCACTAATCCAGAGTTTCCTCAGTCCCCCAATCTGTGTGCGATGCTCAATAAATCCCATAACCCCCAGAATACTCACACCATACTTTTTGTGAACAAACAATTTTTGTAAAAGAGCGGTCACCGAACAATCATCCTCCAACAAGTCGAAGTTTTCGCCAGTTGTTAACAAATCAAAGAGCAAGAGAGCGAGATTCAGCACCGTGTGTTCAGAGCAGGGGTAGCCGGAAGGGCGGATGAGCGCAGCGCAGAGGCCATCGGTAGCGGGAGGCGGCGAGGTCCCGCCGCGGGTCGCCTCGAGTGAACAGCTGACCCTCCCGATGAGGAAGAGAAGGAAAGGCAAGAGATTCGAGGCAGGAGACCGCGCTCTCTCCATGAGCAACCACCGGCGGCGGAGGGCGACTCCCCCCAATCTCCCGTAGCCTTCTCGCGTGGATGGTGAACCGGCGTCGTCGAGCCGATCCAGTCACGGAGCTCGATGGACGATGTCTTCCTTCTCGCCGCATTTGATAGTGAACCGGAAGGGTTGAACCGGGCGGGTCCGGTAGCGGGACCCGGCTCCCTGGTTCAATAATTGCGGCTTTCCTTCTCCTTCCCAACAAAAATGAAAAAAAAAAAATCTATAGAAAGAGGAGAAGGGCGACGCGGTCTTGCAAACAACAACCAAATCACTGCGTTGATCCACTATTCGCCAGGTTCGCTCTTCGATCCTTTGCTGCACCTTTCCTGCTCGATCTCACTTCAGATCTTGTCGCTGTTATATCGTATTTTGTTCCCATGATTGCCCGGTTCTTTGTCATGGATGTTTTGTGCAGATTAAACTGTGATTTACTTGAGATGCATGTCACTTCGCTTCAGGATCATAGGCTACCTCTTTTTTTTTCTCGGTTTTTGTAGAAATTTTGGACCTAAATCTGCTGCAGTCATACTCGTTTTTCTCTCGGTTCTTAGCTTTGTTGAGTCGTTGATATCGAAGGGCAATGGGTCGTACATTACTGGAAGTTCGGAAACTTGTGCTTTTTTCCTTCTGGAAAGTTTTACCATGAATAATTATTTTAGTTACACAATCTCGTCACTTTTACTTCGCCGAAACTGCTTGTGGATATATGGGAGATGAGATTTTTTTATGCAAAATTTAGAGATTCTGAATGGGAGTGCTATTGGAATTTGGAACCAGGATTCACAGTCTATAGATAGAATCTCTATAGTTCCCATTTAGAATTAGTAGCCATTTTGATGCTTTGTTTTTTTACATGTTCCTGCTCCATTTACTCTTTATTATTATTTCTTTTCACTAGTAAATATTAACGTGTATGGTTCTGTTTGATTGCGAGTTGCATTCTACGGTTTCAGATATGTACTTATATATTGTTGTTGCCATTGTTGTTTAATAATGATAAGGCCTTTCATAGATCCCATGCAGCTGTTTTAAATTGTAAATCTTTGCCTCTCAGTGGAATTGTTAGGGTCCTTTTGTCAAAGAATTGACTAAATGGCTGCTGGAAGAGGCATCAATCAGCTTCTGCGAAAGAGATTTCAGTTCCAATCTTCAGTAATTCTTCTCGACTTGTTCTATCTTTGTTGGTTTGCATCTCTAGTTCCATTTCTTGTTCATCTTTGGTACATGACAATCATTCTTTGTGAACTTTCAATAGAACACCAAAACAGTTATATGGAATAACGACTATGGTGGACTGGAGTTAGATCACCTGTCTATTTTCATATGCTGATAACCTCATAGATTGAAGTGACTGAAAGATTTTCTGTTGTCACCTCCCTAATTATGAAAACGTTCATTTAGCCTTCGTTGAGGACAGTGATGTTCAATTGGTTATCTCTGCAGCATATGATCATTGTATACTTATCTGACTGCATTTAGATAGAGTGGATTCTTCAGACTATGTGGTTGACAGCACAAACTAGTTTTAGGATTATGTTTATACAGGCTTAGTTGAGGGTTATTAAATTTTGTTTCATTGAATCATGTGGCTTGATGACAACCACCTCTATAAGAAGAAAATGATTCGTGAGTATCACTTGTTTGTGTTCAGCTAGTTTTGAAGTTAAACATGTTGACATGATAGTGATCAATGTAGTCTCTAATATGCTTTGCTTGTTTTATTAATTTCATCTTTTGTGAATCTCTTGTTCATGATTAAGTGAATATTTCAACTTCCATCAAATACAATGATGTGAACTCAATTGATTTTGCTATTAGAAATTGCATATCTCTGTAGGAAATACATTATTATATGCTCTTTTTCTTTTTCTTAATTTGTCATATTTTATTGGTCAGCATTCAACAATATTAGGTAACTTTTGTGGTTGATTGCTACTTCACAAATTCACTGTGGCAATTGATCAAGAGTGGTGGTAGGCAGGGCCAATTAAGTTGGTTTTCTTTTGTCTGTAGGTTGAGTGGTCTGGCTCAATTTATTTCCTGATTTGAATCAATGTATTATTTTGAGAGAAAAATACTTCTCAATAGAGAGTTCATCATTTCCATAAGGAGCACACCTCAATTTTCTGTCATAGTCATAATCTGGTTACCGTCTCTGACCATGTTTCCAGTGGTTGCCTACTTGTTTTGGGGAATTTCCTACATGGATTATGTTCCCTTACTAATTTGGCAGATATTATTGTCAAGTGAGAGATGGTATTGGAAGATTTGTCGTGTTGTCTTAATTACATATGAAATTGTGGCCTTTCTATAAAAAGCTTTATGTCTACTGCTGGTGATTAAAATCTGGGCATGTCTTGAAGGTTCTCTAATATCTACATTTCAAACTGGGGACTCCCCCAGTCTTATTTTGCATAATGGGTAGACAACCTTTGTCAGCCTTCTAAAATGAGCAGTACCAAAAGAGGAGTAGCTTCTTTTGAATTTCCCTTGCTACGGGCTGCTACAACTTCATATGTTGTAGCATCTCTTTCTCTGAGCTACACCTGCAATCTCACTTGTGCTCGTTGCCAACTGGGTTTGATTGGTGATTATTAGTAAATATCTGTTGTGATAAAAGACCAGATTCATAAATAACTAGTGAGAGATTGCACTTGGAATTTTTTGTGTACATAATTGTCTATTCTTAACTTGGATGTCTTGTCCATTGATTTTCTTTTTTCATTTTATATTGTCTGAAGAAGCCGAGGTTCTCTGTGTGTCTTTTTGGTTTGAAAAGTAATGGTGTTTCAATTTGTTCCTTTGTACGCAGACACCATCTTTCTTTTCAACATTAAGGCAGGATGCTGCTGCTGGTTCATCTAGCATGATGTCACTGAGGGCATTAGCGCTAATTGGAGCTGGTATTTCTGGTATTCTCAGCTTTGGTACTATTACGTCAGCAGATGAAGCAGAACATGGCTTGCCAGCGCCTAACTATCCGTGGCCTCACAAAGGAATTCTTAGTTCTTATGACCATGCATCGTGAGTTGAACAATCTCAAATTTCACTTGTTGTGTTTTGTACTTTTTTTCTTCCATAATGAGATCTTTCTCTGCTTATGTATGAAATAATTGCTGCACTCTTTGAATCTGGTTATAGTTTGACGAAAAAGAACTTAGAAGAGTTACATTTTAATATCCGGTAGTAGTACTAATCTTAGCAATGATGTATCATTAGGAAGTTAGCAAATGCCATTTCATGCTCTATTCTTTGTCTATTTGGAGGATTTGTGATTGAGGAAGGGGGGAAGGGAATGGAAAATTCCATCTATATTCCTCTTCAACTTCTCCATTCCAAGTTGAAAAGATGGTTGGCGGCGGTCCAACAAAGGTTTGGTAGCAACGGGAAATTATTTGACAACGATCTTGCTGGTGGTTTAATGATGCCCAGAGATTGTTTAGTGGCCTTTGATAGTGGCCTGTTGATGAATGGCTAATGGTCAGAGGGTATAATGATATTTATTGCTTCACTCTCTCTCCTTCCAATCTGTCCACATTTGAACAAATCAGTTTTGGTCAAAAGGAGAGAGTGAGTGATCCTTCCTTTATTTCCTTTTTTTCATCAATTCACCCAAGTAAAGAAATCTCATTCTCATATTACCTCCGCCTCCATTTTGGTTCCATACCATCTAAGTAAACACGGCCTTAATGATTAATTGTTTTTCTTTTGCACCTTATGGTTTTAATATTCAACTACCTACAATCATCTTTGAAACAGAACCTAGCATTGATGTAGTTTATCCATCTTATACAAGCAAAACCTAGTACAAATTCTAGCACATCTTATATGATCCACTCATAATGAAATAATTTAATCATTACGATCAGGATTCGCCGTGGTCATCAAGTTTATCAGCAAGTTTGTGCTTCTTGCCATTCAATGTCTCTTGTTTCGTATCGAGATCTTGTGGGTGTGGCTTACACAGAAGAAGAGACAAAGGCAATGGCAGCTGAGATTGAGGTGGTTGACGGTCCTAATGATGAAGGAGAAATGTTTACTCGCCCCGGTAAATTAAGTGACCGCTTCCCGCAGCCATATCCAAACGAACAAGCAGCCAGATTTGTAAATGGAGGGGCATATCCTCCAGACCTTAGCCTGATCACCAAGGTAAAGTGCTTTATTGAATTCGATAACCTTCTATTGAGTTTTTTACCTCTACTTGTCTCTTTGCCAGGCACGACACAATGGCCAAAACTATGTGTTTGCTCTTCTTACTGGTTACCGTGATCCTCCAGCTGGCGTTGCGGTAAGGTTACAATAATTGCTCAATAATGCACATTTCATATATGATTTTCATGTCTAAATAATCAACAAACTTAGGACCTGACTTTAGTATATTCAATATCCCATGGTCCTTGTGCTTATCATGGATCTGGGGTTTCTTCGTTGTATTTGATGACATCATAATTGGAAATGTAGATTCGAGAAGGGCTGCATTATAATCCATACTTCCCAGGTGGTGCAATAGCTATGCCCCAAATGCTCATCGATGGCGCTGTAGAATATGAAGATGGTACTCCTGCCACTGAATCCCAGGTAATATTTTTCGAAAATTTCGGTCGATGTTCTCCAACTTTGATCTTTGCTTCTAATGTAAATCTTCTGTTACTTGTTTTTATTCCAGATGGGAAAGGATGTTGTTACCTTCTTGTCTTGGGCAGCAGAGCCAGAAATGGAAGAGAGAAAGCTGGTAATTGTTCTTTCTACTAGTAACTATGAACACCGATGACTAGTGAATAACAATTCGGTAGAAATTGATATTCCATTTTTATAACTAAACACATGAATAGTTATTGCATAATCAAACCCACCATGAAGAACACACAGGATTTCTGGTTCCATCCACTTATATCCAAGCTTCCTTTACCTCTGTTGTATTAAATACTTGCTGATGTTTATTTTCCGACGCAAAAGCTTCAAGGATAATTTATCAAAATGCCTTGAAAAATTAAGTTCCACTTCTCCACACACATTCGCTTCTATTACAGAATCATATTTTGTTTTTTTCCTTCTATAGTTTGATTCAAAGCAAAGGTGTTTTGTTGTTGCAGATGGGGTTCAAATGGATTTTCGTTCTGTCGCTTGCTCTTCTCCAAGCCGCCTATTATCGACGTTTGAAGTGGTCGGTCATCAAGTCGCGAAAACTAGTGGTGGATGCTGTCAACTAATCTACTTGTTTTAGTTAGAACAGCTACCATTTTGAGGACCAAATCACAATAATGAGTGATGCAATGTTGTCAAACTAGATCACAACCTGTTTTCTACACTTTTTTTTAAAATAATATTTTGGTTTTTTTTTTTAAGCTAAGGCTTAAAATTTACATAGCACTTCTACTAGTCTATGTTTTTCCCCCCCTTAGATTTTGAGATTAAAGATCATCAACTACTTTTAGTTTAAAATATTAGATGTGGTAGATCATTGTACTCTTATTGACTTTCTAAGTTTATTTATATTTGATCTGGTAAAATATTTAAAATAATTGAATCCATATTAAATATAGTTATTATTGCACCTTATTGATTTCCTAAGTCTATTTACGTTATTTTTTAAATTTTAATATTTTTAGGACTTATTAAAAATATATTGTAACATTAAAAGGTTCGAATTTCCTGATTTAAAACTTTTTAAGGCAGTTTGTCTTAAAGTCTGTGAGGACTTTGAAATAGTCAAATCATGCTAAATAAATACCATTGCAAGCGTAATGGCTCAAAAAACAATGGCAGCTGGAATGCAGGGGACTTAAAAAATCCAAATGCTATTGAGTACTACTAATTCACAGAGCGTGTTGGGCACCTGGGAAGAGACGGTTTCACCTTTTCTGTGAGATTTAAGTCTTATAATTTGATTTTTAATTATAATATATTATAAGATATTTTTTTTTAAAATAAGATAATAAATTTGAGATGCTGGATTATTATATCGTTCCTTGTGAATATTTTTAAATTTATTTTTATGATTGATAATTTTTTTTATATGAATTGATCATTTATAATTAATTAATCTGAAGAACTGAATACTAGTATAACTTAAAAAAAAGCCTAACGCAGGATTCAAACAATAAAGATTTAAAATGGACGCAACTTATTTTTGGATGTCTATGATGTTTCAACAACTTGAGATGCTGAGGCATCATGCAAGAGTCATTTTATTTTTTTTAATAATAAAAGATGAAACGTTCCGTTTTAGTATTTTTGTTAATTTATTTTAGAATTAATACGGAGGAAATAAATTATGAGAGTTAATTTACTAGTTCGAATAATGATCAGTATATACAAGAAGACAGGAATCTGATTAATAATCAGAAATTAATTTTTAGATTTTATGATGAAAATACTTCATGTATTAGTTATCAATTCATCTCATGAGGATATTGTTTTATTTTTCCGACTTTGTGTACGGGGAGTAGAGTTGAACTATATACCTCTCGGGGACGTCGATTAATGGGATATCTGACTAAAAAATAATAAATAAAAAAAAATGGGGCGAAATTCAAGCGAAGACATGTGAAACCTCACCAACCCGGCCAAGCATTATCATAAAACTACGATCATGAGATCTGAGGGTCAAATTCTGACTAGTAGTCAGATTTCTGTCCTCTCACATGTACTGGTCATTGTTCGGACTAGCTAGACTAACCCTCGTGATTTATTTCTTTCGTGTTGATCCTGAGACGGACTGACGAGAGTGCTAAAATAAGCATTTCGTCTTTACCACCATCATAAAACTACGACCAAGACTACATAGTCAGAGTCAATGTCAAGAAGGTCACATGACCGGTATTCTTTTCCTTCTTCAATCTATAAAAATTAGTTTTTAAAATACTTTTTAATATACAATAATGTATTTTAAAGTACTTATTAAACTGTGTTATAAATTAAAATGCAGCCCTTTTAATTTTTTTTAAAGATTATTCATTTATTGATGGAGAAAAAAAGGGGAGCATTTTGAGGATGTTTTTTTTTTTAAAAAAAGAGGCATCTGGATATCAATCATTTTAAAGGGCTTTTTTAGAAATTAAAATTCATTTTGAAAATTACCCTATTCCTACCAACCAAAAAAGGTATATAAATTGGAGGATTCGACCGGAGAGGATTGATTCGGAGCTCAGCAACTCGAAGAGTCGAAGCAAGATGGGATGCTCGTTCTCTGGTCTGAGCGCCTTGTATGATTCCGCCAACGCCGGTGCCGACGTCTGGATCAACGAGAACCGCTTCCGGATCGTGCGGCAGATCGGCGAGGGCGGTTTCGCCTTCGTCTTCCTCGTCAAGGAGGTCGTCGCCGAAGGCGCCTCTGGTCTCGCCGGCAAGAAGTCCAGCAATCCCACCCACATATCAGGTATTTCTTCCACCAGATCCGATCGGTCTGCGCGCGTTCCTGCCAACCGTCGATCCTGGATCTGGCATTTCGATTGGACTTCAGATTCTTGGATCTGGCATTTTGCAGTTGCGACTTGGGCTCGAGTTCCATTCGTTGTATTTCTGCGCCAAGATCGTTTTCTTTTGGATTTAGTTTGAAGAATTGCAAATATGTTGTTTCCAAACGATTTGTTTAGAAGGAACCCTTTGGCATTTTTTTTTCCTCGTTGCCTTTGATTTTTACTTGAACGGTGATTTATTTGACCAGTTTACAAAGCGACTAATGCAATTAGATATCATCGTACGATCGGGTTGCTCTCAATTTTTTTTAGCATTGTACGTTTGCGCTAAGATCGTCCTTTTGGATCTAGATTGAATTGCGCATGGGCAATTGTTAATCGAATAATTTAGAAGGAAACCTCTTTTGAACCTTCTGATTTGCTCTTGATTTTGCTTCAGCGGTGCTTTGTTTGGCCAATTAATAAAGCTACGAGATGGGACAAAGTTTTTTTTATATATTTTAATGTTTGGACTGATGCTATTTCTTGTTCGTGAATGTCATCAGATCATGGAACGTACGCGATGAAAAAAGTAATCATTCAAACACAGGAGCAGCTGGAGTTGGTTAAGCAGGAGATTCGTGTCTCTTCCCAGTTTAGCCATCCAAATTTGCTTCCCCTCCTAGATCATGCAATCATTCCAACTAAGGTACTTCTGTACAAGTTGGAGCAATTAGTATGAAAATGTGAGGAGCAGAGAGGTGGCTAAAGAGAACTCTACTTGACGCAATGAAAAACGACTTAACATATATGGATATCAATTTGAGTTAACAACAGGATAAAACCCATTAAGCTGACGCAAGATAGTTAGGACTCATAGTTTGTTTGTTTTTTGTTGTTCTTATGAACAATTACTATTCAGTGTTTTGAAAATGATTCTTCATATATTATCAAACAGTCAAACCCATGGTTGGACTAACAAAATATATTTAATATCATTATATGAAAAGCACTATGAGATAATTTGAAACATTGGTGTTCGGTTGTGGAACATTAGATCGACTAAAAATATCTCTACATTGCTCTGGAATTGTTCTATCAGAAAACAACGATTCAATAATCATCCATGGTCAAACTAGCTTGTCATTACCCAGTCTTTTCTATGAGGCTTACTAGTTTGGAAATCATTTACAAAGTGAGAAACTCATAAAAAGTAGATTATGGTTAGTTTATGGTCATCATGCATAAATAATTATTAAATTGCACAGTTTAAATCACGCAGTTGCATTGGTTATCCATTTCAGAAAACTGAAATCCGAACCACCTAGAAAATTACTGTTGATTTCAGCTGAAGAAATCTTTACAAGCTATCATTTTCATATCCTAGAAGCTAAGGGTTCCTTTTTGTACTGGTTAAGGGAAGATCTGAGATTTTTAGATATGCTCACGCTACTTTTCTTACATAGCATAACAATGATTGGATGTATTTTCATTTTCAGGACAAGCAAGGTGGTTCTCAGAAACATGAAGCCTACTTGTTGTTCCCAGTTCATCTTGATGGAACCTTACTTGACATAGTTACAATCATGCAATCAAAAAAGGAATTCTTTCCGACTCTTGCTGTTCTTCAGATTTTCAGACAGGTACATGTTTTCCTTTTTAAACTTAAATGCATATTCTTTCATTATGAATGTGTACAATGCATAAGCTAACAAAGTACAAAAATTATTCTGCATTTGAGTTGTTCAATTGCTTTCCACCAAATTTATCAATATTGCAAGTTGAAGTGCTTAGATGTAATCGTTGGTTCTTCTCTATTATTTGTATTATGAGGTTGTCATAATTTGTTTGAATATGCCACTCCTTTTCACCAGTGAAGATTGTGCAAACGGGGCTTGTTGCCTTTTCCTTATTCATTGTAAGGTCTGATGAAATAAATACATATTCTGTAAAAATAAATTAACCAAAACCCTAAACAGTTTCAAGTGAAAAAAAAAATACTAAGGATAATGATCCTGATACCTAATCACAAAAAGGAAACAGATCTTGAGCTTTTTCAAAACCGATATCCTTATCACTTTTTTCCTTCTGAAAAGAAGTGATTCATCAGGGTGGGCATGTTTTGTAGCAAAGAATTGATATTGATAAAATATTTCTAAATCAGTTGAATGAATTATAAACATCAGTATACACCCAATCAAACACATCATTATCATCATCATTAACTCATGTTTGTCCCAACCTTTTGGATGCGTATACATGAATCTTATCCCCGTGTATCAATTTTTTTTTTCTTTAACTGGGCTAAAAATCTAGAAAGTCTTTCCATAACACAGATCCGTAGAGGGAAGTTGAAAGTTGGTGACGATATAGCTTTGGTAGTTGGTGTTAGGAAGAGGCAAGAGACAATTGGGTTCTTCCCAAGTATGACTTGTCAATCTGGAGATAATGACAGGGTTCATTTAAGGCACTGGTTCCAGACATCCATTTGTTTTTTCATTGTCTAGATCACTGCCAGTGTTACACTTTTCTTAATCTATCTAATTTCAAGTAAAGACAGTAGGATGACATGTAATCCATTGCCTACAGCTTTGCGCTGGTCTGAAGCACATGCACAGCTTTGATCCTCCATATGCTCATAATGATGTGAAACCGGGAAATGTTCTCATCACTCAAATTAAGGAACAACCTCCTGTTGCTATTTTAATGGATTTTGGAAGTGCTCGCCCTGCTAGAAAAGAAATCCGATCGAGGTCAGAGGCATTACAACTACAGGTATGTTTTAATTTGCTTTTAAGGATATTTACTTGTAGGAGTTATCCAAATTATATTTTTAAATATATCTGAATTGTTCCATAATATCTCCAAGAAGGAAGGACAAATATCAAAACATTATCATTAAAGATGCATAACCTAAACATTGTGTGTAAAGGTACTGCATTTGCAGGATTTGAATCATAAACCTCATGGTGAACATGGCTTGTTACCATCACCAAGCTAGAGGTGATAGTAAAATAAAGAGAGAAAAAATCAAAATATTGAAATTGTGATAGTTTCAAATGCACTTGTAGAGTGCACCTTTCAAAATCTTTCTCTCAATGAATTTTGGGCCTCACAATGAGGATGACCAAGAAGGATCTTTTCTCTTCGTGCCTTCAATCAGAAATTTGCCAACCCTGATCCCTTGTTTATCAGAAACTCAAATTTTTGGACATGTTATGAACTCACCTATTTGGCATTTCCTGACAGGAATGGGCTACTGAGCACTGTTCGGCACCTTATCGAGCTCCGGAATTGTGGGACTGTCCAAGCCATGCTGATATTGATGAGAGGACAGATATTTGGTCTCTTGGATGTACTTTATATGCAATAATGTAAGAATTCTTTAACTTTGCTTATTATGTTCAGACATTATCAGTTACCCTCATCATTGTCATGAATTAATGGCTCCTTTTCGAAGTTTGTCTGTTCATGGTATTTTCTTAAGAGATATTGACAGAAAATTTGAAACTTTCACCAGGCAATATTTCACATGATTTTAATTGAAATGAAACAAAATGCATACTATTCTACTCTTACAAAAACTCAACAATATTTAAGGTACCTCTTTCGTGCCTTGATAGGTATGGATCATCGCCTTTTGAGTATGTGCTAAGTGAATCTGGAGGCAGCTTACAGTTAGCCATCATGAATGCACAAATAAAGTGGCCATCCACGACCAAACCGCCATACCCAGATACTCTTCATCAGTTTGTAATATGGATGTTGCAACCTCAACCTGCGGTAAGGCCAAATATCGACAACATAATCATTCATGTGGACAAGCTCATATCAAAGTATTCAGCTTAAGATAGAAGAAATTGATTTCTCTATTGCTCTTTGCAAATTTGTTCCTAGTTCATATAATGTATTGGTGATTGTTGCCTGTGGTCTATGAACAACCAACATTCAACCTTGTAGCTCCAAAATAAGTCTCAATTATAGCTTTGCTTTATCTTCCATCAGATCTGTAAAATACTGTAACTTGATGACTTGATACGTAGATGTATCCATCTTAAGTGTCATTTTACTACGACATTATTTTGAGATCATCCAATTCTCTTGTGATATTCTATATATTAGCTCTTGTGATATTCTATATATGAGCTTTTGTGATATTCAATATTGCAGCCCCAAGATAAGTTTTTTCTGAAAATTTCCCATGGAGTCTTCTGTAAACTACTATGGCTCGTTTTGTAGATACATCTACTTAAATGTTGTTTACTATGACATTAAGAGTTTTTTTAGTTGCCATCGAAGTCTACCTTAATGGTATAGTTGAAGAGATTAGTGGCCAATTAATTGGCAAACATTAGTAAATATAGTTCGATTAATTCGGAATAAATCAAATTAACTGATCAATAATTTGATTAATTCAGAAATTTATTTATTTTTCTTTTAAATCATCAATTATTTCAGTCAAATTGATTCAGTTAAAATTTTAAAAGATTGAATTCAATTACATCGATTAATCGAGTATTAAATTTAAGAATCGAATAGATTATTTAATAATTAATTGTTTAATGTAAAGGTTAATCATCAATCAATTGATAAAAATATCGATCAATTAATAATAAAAAAGTTAATTATTTTAATTTTTATTAAATTAATTGATATTTTATTTATTTTGTTTTATTTTTATTAGAAATTTTATTAGTTAAATAAAATAAATAAATTTGATCGATTTCAATTTAAACAGTTTCATCCGTACAGAGACTTTTGAGATTCACCCAGAGGTGACAGGGCGAAAATTCTTGGATCCATATAATTTACTTTCACATCCATTTGCCTTTTTTAATATCTCATGTTTTATTTTCTCCTAATTAATTCTGAAATAAATTCGGGTGCGGGAACGAAGCAACGGCCTCTTCGGCCACACAGCTGGCCTCTTTTGCCTCGGCTGCGACAAACGTTCCCTTGTCTCGCGGACAATTCAGAAAGACAGTTGCCCCCAAAAGCGTATTCCATCCTGCGGTCCACATTATGACAAGCGACGGCTGCGCACCCGCCGACGTTGCCGATACTGGACACTTGCTGCAACCTGCCTGAGTGGCTCCAGCGGCAGCGCGACCATCCTGACGGCGGCGACACATCTGAGCGGCGAGGCGACAGATACTCAGGAGCTTGCAGCGCTTCTGTACGTGTAATGCTTTCTATATATATATATGAAATGAATAAAAAAAATCATAATTTGCTTAATTTTCATATAAAATGATTGTAATAATCATCGCCGATGGAAGTAAATCCTATGGAAATCTTGAATATGATCTAATGATAAAAAAAAAAATCTGTAAAAATAAGTATTGCTTCATAATGCATATTTCTAAAAGAAAATGGCCATATTGACTCGCTATTCTGATAGAAATAAACTTATTTCATTCTTTATACATAACTACTTTTTTCTTAACTAAATCCTCAAATAAATATATATTCTGAATAAAGAAACACCAGAAATTAAATTTATAACATAGAGTCTAGTCAATAACCAAATGTTTAAAACAACAACATCTAAAGATGAAAAAATATATACGCCAGATTCAAAAAGGAACTACCATTTAAAAGACTAGTTCATGTGGTTTAACTCCAGATCTAAGTGTGAATTTAGTGCCGAGATAGGCCCTCAAATCCTCCACTGCTTCGATAGCCTTTATCAGAGGAGTGTCGATTGCTTTCTGGTCATCCTTCCTCTCTTGTGGCAGCTTCTTTTTTTCCTGCATCGAGCATGAATGTGTTCAAAGATTATAGAAAGCATTACAATGCAGGTGACCAGCAAATAAAACTATTGCAATACCTGTTCGGCCTCAAAGAATGTACTTTCACTCTTCTTGTACCTCTTCTTTTTCTCCTTTTTGAAGTACTTATCGTCAAACTTGTCGACGTCGACTCCAGAGATGTCAATTTTAGTCGAAGTAGCAATTACGTATGATTGGTTAACCCTTCTAATGGGTACCCCATTAACAGTAAAAGGGCCTATAACATTTAGCATTTGAAAGAAAATTAGTGATAAGAATAATTGATATATTGATACAGCAATATCTAAGTACACCACATGATCAATCATTAAAAAGATAATATCACATAGTAAAATTGTTTCGCAAAGATGATATAATTTTAGAATCACCACAAGTAGTGCTCAACTAAATGGTGTTTTCAATTTGAAAAGCCCATTGATGAATAATTCTATGCCACAAAGTACCTACGGTACAAAATCATAAATTACACAATACAAGTAAACAAGAATTGATCAATTTGAGATGAATTAAACAGTGTACCACCAAAATGGTCATTCTAAAAAAGAATTGGTTTCAGTTCAATATCAGGAACACCCTGAGGTCAAGTCTAAAAAGATAAATTTACAAAGATATAAGAAAAACCTACTATTAAATCATCACCACAGTATCTAAAAAATAGCAAGCAACAGCATTCACTTTTACTCGATCAAAATGAAGTAATAAAACCTAAACAGATACAATCTTTACTTTTTATCAATGCAATCCAAAATAACAATACAACATGTTATGATATCAAACATAGATCAGTCAAGCCCTATCCAATGACTAAAACTTTAAAAAAATGGCATCAAAGCTAGCTTTACAACAAAATAATTAGGCCTAACAAAGACCATTTGACAGTGTTTTTCCTCTTCGTTCTATATTGAAAATGAGAGTACCAAGTAGTAGAAATGATTGACGAAATCAACTATATACCTTAGATTATTCAATTGATGATGGAATGATTCAAGTTTACTTTCTGAAGGATGAAGAATTGACTTACCAGTAACGAGAAGTAACCCAGACGACAACTGTTTTAGGAAAACCACTCTCTTTCCCATAAACCTACCGGCGAGGAGGATGAGAACGGTTCCTGGTGTGATGCTAGCTCTATATAACCAAATCAGTGTAAAACCGACTGCATAATGAAACGATAATCTCAAGCATCAGAAAATTAGGGGGAGAATGGAACCGGAGCTTGGCGGGCTTGGGTTTGCGGCGATTGGGCACGGGGGTCTTGACATCGTCGGCGGGGTAGAACTTGGGGTGCTTCTTGGACGCCGGCTCGGGGGTGGCGGGCTTGGGGTCGTGCCGGGGGAAGGTTCCGCCGTGCTTGGCTTTGATTGCCCAGATCCCACGCTTGTGGTACATCTTCGACCGAGAGAACTTCCTGATTCCGCGGATGAGGAGAGGGTTACGGCTGTTGACCCTCGGCTGCGACGGCGCCATCGCGAAGGGGACGAGGAGCGAGCTACAGACTGCGACGGCTGATCCCCAGAATGAGGAGACGGTTCAGTGTTTCGGCTCCCACGGCGGCCCCTACGCTGTTTATCTAGTGGCGATGGCGACGGATATAAATGGGCCGAGAAAAATATAGGTTTTGGAATTTGGGCTTAGGCCTAATAAGATGAGATAGCCTTATCCATCAATTGGATCAGCCGACGACAAAGGGAGGCAGGGGACTCATGGTCGATCATTAGTCATTACATAGCTGATTTTAAGGTTCAGTTCAATAAAATTGTTATTTTCCTTTTTTGAGTTTGGAAATCATCAATCACAATTTTCTTGACTAGAAAACTCTGATGAACAACCAGTAAACTCTCGTATTGCCTCATTCCACTTACAGAGTTTAAAAGGCTAAACTAATTACACATTTAGACTAATTTAAATTGAATGATACCAAACTTGAAAAGTAATAAATAAATGAACAAAAAAACTCACTTGCTACAGTGCACAATCATTAACAAACACCTCAATTTGGCAATTGCAATAAGAAAACTGATGTTAGAATACATCACAGTTCATTAGTGATGGCCCAAAAAAAAAACTATGATGCTATAAGTTGTTTACGAACAATGCGGCATAAACAATGGCTGTATCTTCACATAAGCTGAAGGAGCAAAAAATAATTGAAGACTAATTTTTTTTTAAAAAAAAATGAGATAATTATGTATACATCACATGTTCATTAGTAGTGGTCCTATAGAGGATTGAAAGATATCATGCAACTCATCCTGCACTGCTTTGGAGTGATGTTCGCAGCTTACAAGGCTAATCAATGACGGAAAAACAATGCGTAAGTTCCTTCGGAATGAATCCTGCCTCAAGCTACGTAAGACTTGCAAGGCTGAGACAAGTAGCGATGTCCGTGCAGCCAGTTCCTCTTTCTTAGCAGTGCCCAAAGGGAGTATAGAGTGAACTGTTGAACCAGCATCTGAAGTCTCATCGTTCTGTTGTTGTCCTGCACAGTTCAAGTAGATCTTGAATATTTTTTGGCAAACGAACACAACAAGTGATTCTATTTTCAATTCGTCTGACAGAACGGAATCTTCAGCAAGTATAGTTTGCAAGAATTTGAGCAGGTTCTCATAAGATTCATTCTCAAAATGAATGACTGGTGGACCGGGAATCTCCAACAGGGAGCATGCTTTTTGCAACTTCTGTTGTACGATGGTTTCACTGCTTACTTCGCTTGAATGTGAAGCAATGGAGGTAAGTACGTCCAGTAGGATGCTAACATGAGCAGCTGAAAAGCACTTTCGATGAACTTCATACAGCTTCTTTACAACCTATCAGCAGAAAATAATTAAAATTTGTCATCAGGGGAACAACTTGTCAGACTCATTTGATTTTTTTTTAAAAAAATCACATCACTAATCTAAAAGTTAAATATGATATGCATGTGCAGAAGCTAAGTCCATGAGATCCATGATACCAGCAAGGCAACTTGAGAACCTAGCAATCGAGAGTTATGATAAAAATAAACTGGTGAGAACATAGCAATAGAAAAGAAATGGTACCTGTACAATCTGGAGCTGAACACTTATGTGGTTCTTCATTCTGACAATTGCATACGAGGCTGTTTCCATATTAGCCTCTTCCTCATCCTCGTTAATGTATTCGTGATCAGAATATTGATCCACACTATCCGGAATTTCAATGTCTTGCATGATTCTTATGATGCTAGAAAAAACAGGCAGCATCGAAGCAGCTGACTTTTTTAAGGGTACCAAAATATCTTTCCATTCTTCTTTTGATAGCTTGCTTCCCAGATGGGCAGTCAAATGGAGTAGGGCGGCCATTCCTGTATTAGCATAATGCTTGTAGGGACTGCTCACAAAACTTGTAACAATACATACGACACTCCCAAGTTGTGAGCGCACAACATCGAAAAATCTGACAAACAGGTCGACTAAGCATTTTGCTGCCAAAGTATCTGTTTCAGATTTGGCAGAATCATCATTTGGAAACTGAGGATCATGAACCAGTAGAACTTGACCAACAGTTATATTCTGTGTATTGCTAAAAATGGGGTAAATCACAGATTTCAGGATATTAATCCAGAAAGTGTCAGTAAAGAGGTGACCATGGTCCTTCAGAATATTAAAGAGTACTTCTAGAGCACCTTTTCTGATAGCTGGCCGAGTATCAGACGTCAGTTTGGATAAACCTGAAAAATTGTTGAATAGTTAGTACAAACTACATTTTCAATGGTGTAGTGAGAAAAGCACGGAAAGCAAAAGGAAAGGGAAAATGAGTACCTTCTAGTAAAGGAAACCAAAAGAAAATATGATCATCTTTTTCAGTCAAATTGCTATCCGAACCATCTCCATTTCCTAAATGACCCTCGGAATTGTTGTCGTAGCAGACGAGACCACCTTCTGCCAGTTTAACAGCACAGAATCGGAGGAATGCAATAGCGTTGAGGCTTGCATCATTATTGAATCTGCTATTTGTAAATGCAATCAAGCACTTCACACAGTCGGTGAATGTTGTGGTCTCTGTCTCAGTGATGTAAGGAAAATAATCTCTAACTATTTTCTCCATTGTCTCAAAAGCTAACAGCACGATACTCTTACGTACGTCTGAGGCAGCAGTCGTGAAAACCTAAACATAAGCGAGGCTTTAATGTCAGATGTACATAAGTAAATTTACAAAGTTTTAAACCAATAACTCACCATGAGGGCAAATTGGAAAAAGAAAATTGAAAGGTAAAATAACAGTCAAAAATCTAGCATACCAAGAAAACACTTTTCCATCCCGACTTCACATGCTTAACACGACTCAAAACCATCTGAGAAACACATCGAACAATGAGCTCACGAATTTCAGCTGAATCACTTTTCTGCATGACAACCACAAAAGGTTTCAAGAATTCATTATGGAAATTATAATTAGCAAGCTCTTCTCGCTCCAAGAATTTCATAGCCAATTGCCTTAATGAATCCATTACAAAGATTGCAACTGAGAGATTTTCTGATAGCCCAACTGAAACAAAAAATTCGGAAAGAACATTCCAGATGCAGGACCAAACCAATCGGATTCGATTCATATTGTAATGTCTGCATAGGCAAAGGTGAGGCCAGATTATGCAGTTTGTAATATTGTTAAGAAAAAACATTGTATTCACAGATATTTTCTAAACAACCATTAAAAGAATCTTACGCTATTTCAACTATTTTTGTGAGGCTGAAAACACGAGGATCAGTCAGAGATTGCAGTTCTGTCATAGAAACCTTGCACAGGGCCCTCACAAAAGCTACAATTGCATCACTATTCAATCTTTGGCTATGTGCAAATATATGGTTTAGCTCAAAAGTACCAATCTGGTCCAACAGATTTAAATTGGAAATGAAGTTATTAATCTGATCCGGAGTAACTAAAGCTGAAGCCTTATTTCCCATAGCTGCGCTATCATAAGAACCCCCTCGAACCACTGCCATTACTGCTGGATTTTGAAGAGCATTTCCTTTCTTCTTCACGAATGTTGTTTTCTGTGCTCTGTCATCTGCTTCATTAAGTGGTGCTATAAAAAATGAAGCATCAGGTGGTGCACCCTCTCCTAGCAGCTGTAAATGCTCGAACCGTGAAAGACATGTAAATATATGCTCCCAGGATTCTTGCAGATAATTACCATCTTCAATGGCAATTGATATTATAGCCTGTTGACAAAGAAACATACTAAAACACTCATTTTTTTGACAATTGAGACATACTGATTTTACCAAAGTAGGCAGAATGGATTAAGAGAGATTCAAACAATACAAACATCCAGATGTTCAGATCTAAATTTGATTTATATATTTGTGTCTATTGCTTCATAGCATGCAGTAAATGTGGTAAAAAGGAAGACTGTCAATTAAGTGCAAAGAAAAAAATCCTGAAGGAAAAAGTATGAGACTACCACGAAATTTTCCTAAGTTCATGCAGCAATATCTTTTACTTTGCTAGCCAATGGCAGATATTTTTTGTTGACAGAATCTCAACTGTTGAACTAAGCATTTGAGTTGAACAAAATTGGTTTTACTATGAAATGAAAATACTAAAAGGAATAGGAGTGTCAGCCATGCAACCCAAGATTCGAAAGATTGCACTTTCTTCAGAATGATTTTTACTTGATCTGGTTTCCACCATAAACCATGTGACAATAATAAGAGATAAATGCAGCTATCAAAGCTAAAAAGCACATATATCTGGATTTAATTAGATTCGTTGTTGACAAAAAAAAAATCCATTGGCAAACATCCACCAATCAAAAGCAAGCTCAATGAGTGATTTAACAAGCAGACTTTAGCAAAACCAACAAGGTCATTTGCACACATATGATCATTTATAATAATCAAGCCAGAGTATTTAGGAGGGTATGGAATGGCTTATTGCCAGTGTGACCAATATTTATTGGTCTTTCACCAGAACACTACATACAAAAAAAAAAGAAGGCAGCCCAATACACAAAGCTCCCGCCAATGCGGGGTCCCTGGGAAGGGTCTATTGTATGAAGCCTTACCCTACTTTGCAAGTGGCAGTTTCCGAGACTCGAACCCATGACCTTTCGGTTATGGCAGCAACTTTACCGTTGTGCCAAGACTCCCCTTCTTACACTACACACACACAAAAAAACACATTTGGAACAAAGTCGGAGGAGATGAGCCATCAGACAACCGGTCATTGTACTCGACCTTCTGATTATTGGTACAAAAACAGTACTGGTTCCATACCCACCTGAGCCACTTTTGAGATGAGGCTTGTGGTCTTTGAAATGTTGGTATGTAAATAAATGCAAAAAAACTGCACGACTGAAAGTTGTTCATGTATTAGTTCATTGAAAGGAGATGAGATTCTCTGCTAACAATTTTCAATTCAAGTAGCTAAGAGAATTCATTTTTTTTTTTACTTTTAATCTGTTTTATTGGATGTCTGTAGCCAAGCATCAAAAAAATAATAAATTCTGGTCACCAAGTTGAGATATGCATTATATCAAACAGAATTGTAGAGGATGAGAAGGAAATTCATGGAAATATCAACATATGACACATGGTACTATCAGCTCTCAGTAAATGACCTATGACAATTATCTTCAAGATAACATAGTTTACCGATGGATATATAATTAAAGTATTCACCTTAACAGCATCAACATTCTTCTGCTTCATATCAGCAGCACAATGAAGGTATGTGAATTTGGCAACAGATGTAACGAAAGCATCTCTTTGTGTCTGCATAAGCATCACTGAGGTGACATGAACTGCATATCGGAAACCTTGTAAACACTGTGCTGTGGCAGACTTGTCGTCGCTTTGGTCGAGTGTCACACTGAAAGCAGCCATCATGGGAGCCCAACAAGCCTCCATCATAAATCTTAGGATTGCAGTATCCGTGACAGTATAGAACATAGACCTAATCACCAATCAAATAAGCATAAGTGAAAAACAGTATACAAATAATCTGAGATTCAATTATCTTTCTTACTCTGATTTTCCTGTCTTTGCTCTAAATTGCCCTTGGATGTGCTTAATTAGTTGATCACTTGCACCTAATGCCTTCTCTTCAGATTGTTTCCAATTGACCAAATTGAAAATGTTGTCAAACCCCAAAAGCTTGTTGATGCTGCTTGTCTGTTTATTTTCTGGAGCAGAAAAATCAGCACTGATTTTTATTTCACTTTTCACAATTTGATCATACAAAGAACCAAGGTATTCTTCTGGTAAATCCTTTCCATCATTTATTCCTCGATTGTTGCGAATAAACTCAGCTTTTGACATCTGTTAATATAATGAGACACATTTTAGCATAGCTGCATTTAACTTCCAAAGAACATCATCAGTAATATACCTTATCTTTAACCATGCTGTTGTGTGCATCAGTGTTCAACATAATCACAGAATAAGCAAGAACATATGCTGTATCTGCACTGGTGAAAGAACTTGGGCTGCATTTACAGTATCGTTCTGCAAACTTTTCCATTATGCGATCAATCTTTTGTGCTTCTCCAGGCAATCTGAAACCTCTTAAGAAGAACCTAATGGCTTCGCCGAAATTCATATTCTCAAAATTTATTGAGTCAACATATGAATGCATGACTTTCAGAGAGAACTCTTCCCTTTCACCCAAGTAGTCTCCAATCATAGCTGCATTTAGACCAGAAGCATTCTTCAAGAAGGAAGCTACTTCTTCTGGAGATGCACCTATTTTCTTGGTTTTGATTAGAAAATCAATACCCTTTGAAGGTTTTTTATTAAACAATGCAACACCTTTCTGCAAACATAAGCCCAACACTAATCACTAATAGTTCACAAAACAAACTAACAAAAGCTAAAGAAAGACCATCATGTATCATTGCAGAAAAAGAAAAATCTTCACCTGAAACTCCAACTTATATGCCCTGCGTTGTTCCAATGAAGCAGCATCAGAGAGCTCATGGTTTGCATCCAAATGCAGATCATAGTCAGTCACACTTCCTTCTTCGCCATTCAAAGAGGCAAGGTTATCAGAAGAATGCTCATTTATATGTCTCTCTGGTGCAAAATCACCCAATTTCAGCTGCTGGTCCATCCAAACACCCATTGACTTAATGATACAATTGAGGCACTTCACTGATTCAATCTGTAATGTGGTATCCTGAGCTGGGGATAGTGATGTCACTGACCCAGGAGGAACACCTAGAGCAGTCTTTAGCAGACCATTAACAACCCTGCAATTATCTGATGGAATTAAAAGTGAATTCATAGAAGATGTCATCATCATACAACTTCACTTTACCAATCATATTTCCGTTACCAGATAAAGGAACAGGTTTAGGATCGATAATAAAAAGAGCAAAGCTTTATAAGTGTTGAATTATATGTATGATCTACCTTTCAAAAATATTTGGCGCATTCACATCACAATCATAGTTCACAAAAATGTCAACCATAACCTGTGGGTCCTGGCAGATCTTTTCCAATAGGTTGAGAACTGTCATTTTCTGCAAAAAGCTAGGCTGAAGAACATTCTCAAGGATTCGCAGGATAAGCATTGGAAAGAAAACTCCAACTTCCTCCTTCAGCCCTGATCTAAATTTCGACATTAAACCCATGAAAATAGAGCAAAGAAGCTGAAAAATAGTCATCATTGATAGGGCACTGTTCTTCAACAATGATAAGCAAAGGTATTGTTTGATTGCTCCAAGAAACCTACATAAAACATGAATCTGAAAACTTTTAATCAATGCCAAATTAGAGAATAAAGAAAAAAAATTACAAAAAAATCCCATGAAACTGTTAGCTTGAGATTGAATTAGTGGCAGACTTCTGTTTGCTATTGTTTCTTCAAAGCTTATAGTTATAGACTATCTTGCAACAGAACAATAGATTATACACTGGAGCTGCATATGAGAAATCCGAGAACCCTTTATCATGCTTATTTTTCAATAGTTCTTCAAACAGATTCATGAGATTAATTTAATGACAGGCTTGATCTTGTATACATTATTTCAAAAATAATGCAGATTAAATTCAACTTTACTTGGAAATCATAAAGGGATTTTTTTGTCACTAAAGTCACTAAAGGAGGAATACTTGAAAATCCATTAAAAA
The DNA here is from genome assembly GCA_038050645.1 of Hedychium gardnerianum. Lineage (NCBI taxonomy): Eukaryota > Viridiplantae > Streptophyta > Magnoliopsida > Zingiberales > Zingiberaceae > Hedychium > Hedychium gardnerianum. The sequence continues at coordinate 10,064,668 of JBBUKS010000002.1, read as the reverse complement.
AACAATCTAAAGGGAAGCCCACAAGATGATGACAGCAACAACAATACCAAATAGATACCTTAAAGTGACCACTTCGTCGGATGGGCACAGTAGGTTTCAAGCAGAACCCAGAATTTTACATAGAGAGATCCTTATTAGATATCATCATGGTAGACTTTATGACAACATCAATAAATACATTAGCCACAATCCTTTCAAATGCATGGTAACATTTTCCATCTTTTATTGTTAGCAATTGATTTACTTTCAAAATTGGACAATATTTATGATCCTTCTTTCTGGCTATAAAAGGTTAGCACATGGTAAGCGAGCTTATGTCAGATGACATGCAATTGAGGATCTTAGTTTATATAGAAGCAGCAAAAACACAAAAAATAAGAACAACACCAAGAACAGGCCCCATCCGCATTGAGAATTTTCACTAAAACAAGAACAAAGATAATAAGCCTTTTTTACTAATTACCATACCATTAGTCATATTTTTTAATTATGTCATGATTTTTTTTGTTCTCTAATATCTCCTGTAAGCTCTAATTATTCAACTTGTCTAACTGATATATAGCCATTGAGAATGCTCATATTATTTTGTCATCTATTGGGCTACATATAACTGCTTGATAATATATTTTTGTTTCATCTCTCTAATAACCATACATTATAGTTATCAAACCTGAACAAACTGGCTTTTCGACTGGAACCGAGTCACTCGCGCAAAGTTCGAAATCTCGAGCCATGCCGAAGTTTCAGTTTTGACTGGACTATTTCGGTATCGTGCTAATGTTTCGATGCATGGTGTCGGTAATGGATTAGAGTTGAAGAAGGAAGGAGATGAAGCATATGAAAAAGTCTGTATTGAGGATAGTTTAAAATTTTGTACCATGCCGGAGGAAACAATATTCCGATAAATTATCGAAACTCAATACTACTGAGTACCGACAATGTCTCCTTCCTTTGCTTCATCTCCTTCCTCCTTTAACCTACAATTTGTCACCATTGGCGTCATGCATGAAGCATGATATTGGAACACTATCTTTCCGGTCAAAAGATTGAAACTATGGCATGACTCTAGATTTTGAACCTTGGTGTCGAGTAATATCAAGTTTCGGTGATTTACTAGAATGATATGTTTCGACCGTTTCGTCCGGCATAGTACGAGTTTGAAAAACTAACACTCTAACCATACCTTCCTCCACCCCTCCCCCTCGCTAACTCCTTCAAGCTCACCACCACTAGCAATGCCTACTGTGACAAAGCAGTGGTGATAGAATCAAGCATTTTCTCCGCCTCGACTCAAGAAGTATTATTCTCTGCCAAGTCCCACCTCGATTGGTAAAGGTAAGGATAATTAAGTTTTATTTCATAGGTTTAAATATACCAGGAAAATTAATTAAGGAGTTCAATTGTGATTTTTAACATGACATATGAAATTGACAAATTTGTTGACTAAGATTTTGCTACGTTAGTATTTAACTGTAACGACATCAAGACATAGTGATAGATTTGTTACATCTTGAAATAGTTCATGATAGATTTCGTTAAAAAGGACAAAGTTTAAAAAAAATAGCAATTAACCTTTATTTTACTAATTCATAATTTGCACTTTGTAATTTTGATGCAAGTTATGAATTTATTTATGCTATGAAATAGTTTATTTATTTTGAGACATAGTTGAATATTTATTTTCAATTGTCATCAATTTTTGATGTAATTGAACATATTTTTTATGATCGAGACTTAGGAAAACCCTCCATTCATTTAACCATGTTAAGAAAGTAGGTTGGTATTTTTCCTAATAGCTTGAGCTCTTGCACCAGTTTGCTAGACATTTGTAGCATATAGATGCTCATTGGCAATAATAGTCCTTGAGTTGATTCAGTCTAGATTTTAAGCTTTAGCTACGCTATGAATATAAAATAATAGTGTTTTCCTTACTTGGTCAAGCTTTCCAAATAAGCAGTCAATAAGTCAACTTTAACAAAACCACCTAGCCATTGTCCTATGAATAATAATATGACTATGTTTCCTATGTTAAATAGGAGAATCCAAAATATCTAAAGATTTTCTCTAGAAGAAATTTTTATCCATGTATCTATTCATCCTTCAATTTTTGTCTTTATAGCAGTTGAAATTACATTTCTTAAATTCATTTGTTTCAAATTTATTGGAAGTGCATTAGTAAATTTGTTATCGTGTGACCTAATAGTCACCGGTTCAAGTCACAGACAAAGCCTTTTGCAATGCAAGGTAAGGTTACGTACAATAGACCTTCCCTGGACCCACATTACTGCCCTTTTTTTTAATTATTTCAAATTTATTCTTCCAAAATTCTAGTGAAATTGATTAGCTAACCACTTATCCACATAATGAAGTTGTTAGGAAAGGAACCAATTTATATTTATATATTGGATCATCGCACTTGTCAATGTGGGGCCAATAAATAGAGCCTCCTAACTCTAATGCACCCATTCACACCCATCATGACTTAGAGTATGACCTTATTTTAAAATTTGAGACATGTAGGATTTAAACCCTAGATATCATGTTAAAACGTGAGAGAGTGCCCAATCCAACCCATAATGCCAAGACACTTAAATGTCTTGGTATTACAGTATATTTAAGAACCATATTTTCAGAATGTAAGTCTAAAAGAGTGATGTTTTCTTCTCCGAGCTGCTTTCTCCTTTGACATGCCCCCTCAAGTCCAACACCATTTTTAGAGGTGAGGACCTAGGTATAATAGGAAGTTGAAATTGATTGGTTTATCACAAAAGCTCAAACTATTCAAAAAGAAACCACACTTGTCCATGTGGGACCAATGGGCATGGAGCCTCCCTGCTTTAACACAGACGACACTAATCTTAAGAGACAAGAGATAAGAAATTCTAATCAACCAATAATGTAAATTTAAAGGTATTAGAAATTCACCAATATACTTCCATTAATTATAACAATAATGTTCACTGTAAGCCTTTTATCATAATCTAAACAACCACTAGATACTGATGCCAATTCTAAAACGAAAGCCCACCCCAATATGAATTTTTATCTAGAAAGTAGTTCTCTATTAGTTAAAAACATTACATCCAAAACTGGAATCAGAGGAGAATATTTTCATGAGTGGAGTTCGCAGCTAACCTTCCCTGCACATGGAATCATAAACTAACCAAAACATTCAACATTTTCCCTCTCTATACATGAGAACTATAATCTCATACAAACATTCCATTACCATAGTCCTAAGTACATTAGTTACAGCCCATGGAGGATTGAACTCCATTATTCCAAATTTCAATCTATTTGTTCTCCATTAGTTTAAACGTGTAGCTTAGTGATCCCTGACATCAAAAACCGGGATGAATAAGCTTAGTGGACTTTTTTTCTACTAGAATATTTAGTAATCCAGGCTCACCTTGTGGCTGATACTCTCAGTTCATTTAATGTGCTCAAACAAGACTATGAGTGACAAAAAGACTGTTTTTTATACAAAAAAGAATTATCCAATTAATATGTTTGAATCACATTTCTGTTGCAACTTCTAATTGATAATCCAATATTTCAGATGGTCACATAATAGCAGTTAATGCTATGCATAGAATTATGGCATGAATATGAACCCAACAAAACAAATTCCAATTATGATTATATGGTGTATCAGTAGCAGAAAGTTGGAAGGAAAATATGGGACGAAAAACACTTGCCTCTCATTTGCCCGCCAAAGAGGCCCAGCATTTTCTATTCCTATCTTTAGAAGCTCCAGTGACAAAACCTTCCCCCTCATCAAGAGAGGGTCCTCAGGATTCTCTTGTGCTGAGAACTTCATTGAGAGCTTGCACAAGTTTCTGAAAAGAAACAAGCCATCCTCTCTGATCTTGCTCAATCCACCGCCATTTGCAGCCGCTTCTCCCTCTGAATCCGGCGGCATCAAACCCTCCTCCTTGTTTGATTTAGAAGGCAGAGGGTCTGCGTCGCTTCCCGCCATTACCTCGTTAATAAAATTCTGCGCAGACTGTACCAGAGTTGAATCGTTCAAGTTCCTATCTGAGAGATCCATCATGTCGGCAATGGAGACTATTCGGATCCTGACATCCGTGGAATCAGCCTCCGTCCTAGTAAAAACGATGACGACGATCTGAGCCAGTACCAACTTGGCACACAACTGATTGGCTCCGCTCTGGCTGCCAAGGTACACGTTGTAGCAGCTCCGGATGATCTGGGCCAAGCATTCGTCGCGGATCAGCACGAAGGGGGAGCGGACGGAAGCAATAAGAACCCTGAGCATCGCGAGTTCGAGGGCCTCGTCGCCGATTCCTCCGCAGCTGCAGACTGAAGAGAGGAGTCGAGCGGCGGAGGAGCCAGGGGCATCGTCACCGTCGGCTGGGAGGTTGATGTCGCCGCGGAAGAGACCGTGCGAGAAGAGCTTCTGGGCGCACTCGAGGGCGGTCTCGGCGACCTTGGGGTGGGCGGAGTCAATGGCGAGGACGAGGGGGTGGAGAACGGAGTCGGCGTCGGAAGGAGGGATGCCGAGGAGGACGGAGGGGTCGGGGGAGTCGGGGAGGGAGTCTAGGCGATCTAGGGCGGACTTGCAGACGGCGACGAGGTTGGCGTGCTTGCGCCAGGCAGCGTTCTTGATGATCTTGTCGAGGGCGGGGCCGAGGACGCGGCCGGAGCGGGAGGTCCCGCCGAGAGGCTGGAAGGAGGTCATGGCGATGGGATCAGATCGGAGGAGACATTGGGAGGAGAAGAAGAGGGAGGAGGATCGCCGGATCGAATCGGGAAAAGATGGCCCCAGCCGCGATGGATGGCATCGGAAGAAATGAACGAGTCAGCGAAAGGAAAAGGGTCGGGAAAATTCGAGTTTGACCCTTCAGCTATGTTTGCGATGGATTTTGAAGCTCTCTGTCTGTCTCTGCCCTGTTTACCTCGCTGGTTTGGAGAATGAAGGAACGGATCCATCATTCATCGGTCCATCGAGCGATTTTGCTCCAAATTTGATGTCCTCCTATAATCACGGTGAAAATACATTTTTGCCCTCTTTAGGTACGGTCAAGGTCAAGAGTGAATGAACCAATGGTTAAAGATGGTGCGAAGCCATATAGCTAGCCCAGGTTCGATCATTATCAGAACGATGAAACGGAGACAGAAAGAAATCGCCCCGGATTACGGTGGAACAATGTTTCGGTGGTTCTCAAACCTACACGTTTGATTTTTCAATTAGGACGTATTATAAGATATTTTTTTTTGATGAAATAATAAATCTAAGATATTTGGTTGCTAGGTGATAAGATATTTGTATTTTTAAATTTATTCTGATAATTAATAAAAAAAATATGAAATTAAATTTATCATTTTTTATTAATTGATTTGAAAAGTGAAAAATTTAGATTAAAAAAAACTATAAACAAAAATCCCTATATAAAGGTAAGTAAAAGGAATGAAAAAAATATGAAAAAAAAATATGTATATATATATATATTTATATATATTGATATGAAAGATAATTAAAAGAGTTCATGTAGCGGGAAGGTTAATAATTCTATTGAGGTGGTATATTCCTGACTCTTCGATTTTTGGGTCTCGGTTCCCAGCGAGTCCCGGTTCCTAACGGCCCTAGCTCTCAGCGGGTCTCGATTTCTAACGACCCCAGCTCCCAACGTGCCCCGGCTCCTAACGGCCCCACACCTAGCGGCCCCCGACTCCTAAGAGCCTCGATTCTCTAGTTCCCGACTCTGTGTCATCCCGACTCCCAGCGAGCCCCGGATCCTAACGACCCCTGCTCTTAGTAGGCCTTGGCTCCTAGCGAACCCCAATTCTCTAGTTCCCTACTCTGTGTCATCTCGGCTCCCAGCGAGCCCTGGCTCCCAACAAGCCCCGGCTCCTAACGGATCCGACTCTTCGAGATTCCCCGACTCCCAAGAACCCAAACTCCCTACCCTCCTCGGTTAACTCGCGTTCCAAGGTTCTCTGGCCCGAATCGCTTCCTCCGCATCACTTGGACCAGATAGTCATTGCTCATGGAGAATGCCGACAACGTAGTCATTATTCTACGAAGGCGTGGAAAACGTAAACATTTACTCCGAATAAATGATGAATAAATGGGGTAACGTGGGCGAAAACCTCGGAGCACGTGGGGAATGTGAGCAGGCAAGCACAACTCTATAAAAAGCTGTCTACCTTCGCAGGCCAAGGTACATGCATATACGTATCCACAAACCCTAGTTATTGTTCATCTTCTTCACTCCATGAAACACTAATTTGAGCGTCGAAGTGACTGCACCGAAGAACCTCCTGGTTGTCCCTCTAACCCCTTTTCCTTTGTTCGTCTTCAAATAGGTCCTGAAGATCTCTCTCTCTACGAACCCTTCTTGTTGCTTAGCGATCGACGGTCAAAGTCAACAGCGACGTCTACTAATCGACGACTCATTTGTCGGTGTTCCTAGGTAGGATCAAATTGGTGATGTTTGTATGAACGTATACGTGAACTAGGACATTGAGATGGATGACATTGAAAAACCATTTAATTACCATCATCGTGATTCAGAAGGATTTCAGCAGCCTCATTGCCACCTCAAAGCATGATTATTCTCTCTCCGACTCCGCAGACGTTTGAGAGTTGCGAGATCAAGCGGATTCTCTCCTTTGGTTGATTCTCTCCCTCAGTGAGATCGAGTCTTATATTATTCTCTCTCCCGACTCCACGGACGTTCAGTAGTCACGGGATCGAGCAAAGTCTCTCCCTCGACTGATTCTCTCCTTAACTTCGCGAACACTTGGGAAAAGTGAGATCGAGTGAATCCATCTCTCGACAGATTTTCTCCCTCAGCGGGATTGAGTCTTATTATATTCTCTCCTCGATTTCGCGGATATAGTCTGAAGCGAGCACGATGTTGGTAAGCCTTTCTCCCTGACTCGTACATAGTCAGAACGACTCATACATAGTTCGGAGAGAGCACGATGATATCTTATGTCGGTAAGCCTCTCCTAGAGCACGATGCCAATAAGCATCTATCCTACTCCGCGGATATTCGGGAGTTGGAGTTCGAGCACGATGCAAGTAAGCCTTTTTCCTCGACTCATACATAGTCAGAGAGACTCGTACATAGTCCAGAGCGAGCACGATGCTATCTTATGTCGGTAAGCCTCCCCTCGAGCACAATGCCAGTAAGCCTTTCTCCTCAACTCCTACATAGTCAGAGCAACTCGTACATAGTCCGGAGCGAACACAATGCTATCTTATGCCAATAAGCCTCTCTCCCCTACTCGGATATAGTACGGAGCAAGCGCGATGCTATCTTATGTCGGTAAGCCTCTTCTGGAGCACGATGCTGGTAAGCCTCTCCTGGAGCACGATGTCGATAAGCCTCTCCTTGACTCCGCAAACATTCGGGAGTCATGGATAGAGCACGAGGCTATGTTGAATTTCAATCTCTTGACTTCGCCTTACAACAAGCTCGGGTTAACCTTACGACATGCTCGAATTAGCCTTATCATAGACTCATATTGCTTTACGACAGGCTCAGATCTCTTTCATCAGCTCCTTAGTCAGATTTCTTTCTCTTGACTCAACCTTACGATAGGCTTTGATTACCCTTACGATAGGCTCGGCGATACTTTCCCGACTCTTCAGTCGGAGGACATTTGGCCTTACGATAGGCCCGAAGCCCTTAGCCCTATGCTAGAGATTCACTTTACGACAGACTCTATGATTCATTCCCTGACTCCTTAGTCGGAAGTCACTCAGCCTTACGACGGGCTTTGCGATTCCTTCCTCGACTCCTTAGTAAGAAGCTATTGGTGTTGCAAGGTTGCAAACAAAGTTTCATATTGAAAACACATGTGAAAGATATCTTCATTGGTATGAGACCTTTTGGGTAAAATTCAAAAATAAAACCATGAGGGCTTAGGCCCAAAGTGGACAATATCATATTATTGTGGAGATATCTAAATTCCTTCAGTCCTAACAATTGGTTTCAGAGCTCGGACTGCTAGAAAGTCTAACTATTGACTGTGCACAAGAGTTATGATCTAATCGAGTCATGTGAGTAGAACGAATAAAAGAAGTGAGAGATCTCGTGTCCGGATCAAAAGGACCAGATACCAAGTAGAGAAGCCCTAGTTGTGGCTAGGCAAGGAAGTCCTAGTAGGTCAGATGGACTGAGGGGCAGGAAGACCTAGTAGGTCGGTTGGACTGAGGGGCAGAAAGACCTGGTGGGTCAAGGATCGGACGTCAAACAGATAGATTTTCCTCTTAAGGGGGGGGGTCTGCGGTCCTTCGTTTGAGGGGGAGATTGTTGGGGTTACAAAGTTGCAAACAAAGTCTCATATTAAAAACACATGGGAAAGATATCTCTATTGATATGAGACATTTTGTGTAAAGTCCAAAAATAAAATCATGAGGGTTTAAGTCCAAAGTGAACAATATCATACTCTTGTGGAGATATCTAAATTCTTTCGATCCTAACAGAAACAACTCAATCTTATGACAAGCTTGGCGATTCTTCCACCCATCCCACCACCACACACAACAAGTCTAGTCAATTAGACTCATGCCTCCTACGACTAAACTTGATGGGGAGACTTATGATACGGGGATAAGATGGTGCCACATGGAAAAGGACATTTTGGGGATTTTCATATTTTTCTCCTTTTAGGGTTGGGCTTTGCCGAAGGAAAGAAAAAAAAAGAAAAGGCCTCCTCCTACTTCCTCTCTCATGCCACCATCGACGCTCCCCTCCTCTTCGTCGTCTCCGACCATCTCCAGCTATCACCTCCGGCCATCTTTGGTCGCCTCCGGCCGCCGTCTCCCTCTTACAAGAGCTCACCTCTCCCTCTACTCCTCCTACTCCCGGCGCCGCTGCACCAACGCTGTCGTGACCACCTCCTCTTCGAAGAGGTTGCCTCTATTGAACGTTGTCTCCGTCGAGCGCCAACCTCCGCCCCTGTCGCTGCCATCTCCCATCCCTGTCGCTGCCTCCGCGTGGCCCTAGCGCCGTCACCGCCTCTGCACCGACGTTGTCGTGATCACCTCCTCTTCGAAGAGGTTGCCTATGTCGAACGTTGCCTCCGTCGATCGCCAACCTCCGCCCCTATCGCTACCATCTCCCATCCCTGTCGCTGCCTCCGCGTGGCCCTAGCACCGTCGCCGCCTCTGCACCGATGTTGTCATGATCACCTCCTCTTCGAAGAGGTTGCCTCTGTCAAACGTTGCCTCCGTCGAGCGCCAACCTCCGCCCCTGTCGCTGCCATCTCCCATCCCTGTCGCTGCCTCCGCGTGGCCCTAGCGTCGTCGCCGCCTCTGCACCGACACTGTTGTGATCCCCTCCTCTTCGCAGAGGTCGCCTCTGT
>JBBUKS010000002.1:10016940-10044268 GCA_038050645.1 Hedychium gardnerianum | reverse complement strand
GAACTTAACTAATTAGGTTCATTACTTAATCCTACTCATTTAATTCTTAATTGTAAATCTGATCCCCATTCTATTAAATTCATCAAACCCTAGACTAAATTCGAAATAATTCCATTTATCAATTGATTTGGAAACCCTAATTTAATTCCATTCCATTTCTTGGTTGAACACATACCAAGCTATCTAATTTAGGTTCATGCCAGAACATCAACTACAAACATTCCATACCTAAATACATATCCAACAAAATCATTATCCCGCAAATGGAGATAAGCAATTTATCTCAGAGTTTAGTGTTACCTATCATAGTGGCAGAGGGAATCTCAGACCCCAACAGTAGCTCCATAGATAAAATTCTTCGCATATCAATTTTTTTTAACTAAATGGAAATTTTTCGAAATTCGTTAATGGACCTAGAGATCTTAGAATAACACGAAACTAGTTCCTAAGTGTTTCCTTAGTTCTCCTGATTATAACCATGACCTTAAACATAAATTTTACCTAATTAGTGATTTTCTCAACGTGATTTAATTTTTTCAAGCCCATTTATTTTAAAAAATTCACTAAATGAAATATATTTTATCAAATTTATATTTGAGGACATGATTATAATTAGGAGAACTAAAGGAATATATAAAAACTGATTTCTTATTATTCAGATGTCGTTAAATACATCAACTATTTTTTTTTTTTTTAAAAAATAAATCTATGACGAATTTGTTGGATTCGTCATGCAATTATATATGAATTTAGTGTTTGGGACGTTTATGATGAGGAAAAGATAGTGGATAATTATTTTTATAATTAATGAATTAGTAACTCGTGGGTTGTAAACTAATTAAAACTCCTTGTCTTTTTATGGCTTATGTTTTACTTGTTTAATTGATGCATATGTGTCTTTGTTAAGATATTAACAAGAGAAAATGAAATTTGACTTGCAAATCACTATTCACTTCTCTCGTCGAGCGATTTGAATGATTTTCGTTGCACCGGTTATAATAATTGATTATTATATTATTATAGGAGTAATTAATGAGTGTTACAATATTTTTATGATGTTTTTAATATTGTTGAAGTTATTTTGATCCAGTTTAATTTTTTTTTACTAACTTAATAATTTTTTTTTAAAAAAAATACTCTCTCTATATTTTTGTTCAAGTTGAACTAAAAAATTATTTACTTTATGGTGCAGCTCTTACACATTACAGCAGCTAGGAATAAAAATATTTTTATACTAAAAATACATTAGGGTGCTCTTTTATTTTTATTTTTTAAAAAAATATCCTTTAGGCTTATAATTAAGAGTATTCTTTTTAATTTTTATCCTTTAATACATGCTCTAATAGTATTTGATAATTTTGATTAAAATAAAATTATTTTATTCCATATTTAGTAGTTTGGACCGTAATTAAAATAATTTTAACTATAATTACTTAATATACTTTAGCCAAAGTTATTAGAGTTTAGAATAAGAGTGTTTTTGAGATATGAGATGTCCTTTTAAATATTTTTTTTAAATATAAAATATATTATAAAAAAGTTGTGTATTTAAGTAAAATGGTAAATTTCTATCGCGACAGTAACATGATGATTATATTCATTCAAATATTTTTTTTAGTTTACTTTTAAATTATATAAAAAAATAAATTTATAATTAATCGTTAAGTAATTAAGATGAGTGATTTTTTTCGATAAATTTATATCATGATTATTGAGAATGAATATTAAATATTTACATAATTAATCATGTAAATTTATGATATATCATCATAGGATTTTTTTTTTCAAGTGAAAAATGAATCTATGATCAGTGGAAATTTTTCATGAGATCAGATCGATTATTCAAGATCCGATTTATCGGACTTAGTTAATTATTTGATGCTTCCGAAATAATAATATAATAATTAGGTCTTTCAATAAATAACTAAGAAATCTAAAATTTGACTCTCAGTTATGATGTATTATAGGAAATTTTTTCTCTAGTAAAGAGTGAATCTAAAAATATTAATTATTTAGATAGATCTCTATTATCATTTTTCGATTTATTCTAGTAATTAATATAATTTTTTCGTAAGATCTATCAATTCAGATTCGATGTTATTAATTATTATTTTTAATAAATAATATAATTTTGTTAGGCATTTCATCATTTAATTATTCTATAGATGTAATATTATATTATTTTTACTGTTTAAGATATTATTAAGATATTAGGTTCGGGTTTCACGAAAGGTTACGAACGAACAGTGATGGGTCTAGAACGGGAAGAGAAGTTTTACTCGTCATCAATTGGTTGGCCCGTCAGCTGACTTATTTCCAGGACCCTAGTACAGTTGCCTGTCCTCTATGATACAGAAGATCCTACCACCCTCAACAGTCAGTTACGCATGGATGGCCCGCGAGGTATAGTTTTGGGTGACATTGCCCTCCCCATTTCATTCACCTCTCTGTTATATACCCTCCTTCCTCTGTCGCGCTCTCTCTCTCTCTCTCTCTCTCTCTCTTCCTCCTCCGCCGGGAGAAGAAATCGGTCTTCTAGGTTCGAATCCCTTCTCCGGCGTCGATCGCCGGCACTGATCTCTATCCCCTCCCTCCGGTTTTCTTGTAAGCTTCTCCATCGGTAAGTTTTTCTTTCAACAAGGAATTTTAGTAACCTTCTGATTCATGTTAACCCTAATGGCATTTCGTTTGGCGTCGGAATCGTAGGCCTAGATTTTGAACGGATATCTTCCGATTTCTGCTGATATTTTAGGTGATTAAAGGTCCACTATGCTTTCTGAGGCTGGTCCCCTTTTGTGATTATGGACAGGGGACAGTACAGAACCAAACTTCTTGCACGCCGCATTTTTTCTTTTCTTTCTTCGTTTAACGATATGACAACCCGTTTCGTTCTTTGAGTTGGCTTCTTGCAACTTTTATTCGATCTGGGTTCGTCGTGGGTCGTAGGAGGCTAAATTAGCCGGAAGTTTTGCATATAGAAACCAAGGAACTGATTCCTTTTAGTAGATAAGGATACTTGTTCAGCGAACCTCCTGGAATGAGTTTGGAGAATGAGGATCCGTTACTTGAAAGAAGTTCTGATACTAGGTGAGCAGCTTTTAGAGCTTGTTGTTATGTATCGATGTTGTTGTCTCTCCCTTATGCTGTATCTGCTTGCCTTGTGTCTAGGAAAACTAAAGTATGCTATACAAGAGATGAACTTTTATCTTTTAGCAAACTTTGCAACAAATTGCCTAATGGATTTGATGCTTCAGTCTTGAGGTAATTCATGGTGAAATATAATCTTATTTATCCTTTTTTTTCTAGTGCTTTATATAGATAATTTTGTCCGACTCGCTGTTTTTTTTTTGTCAAGCAGTGAATTGGATGAAACATCTTATACTGTAAATGAAAGGCAAAGAGGTTTTGGAGGCTCAAGTTTTCAGAGCACAAAGCGCAGCGATTATACATCTCCACCACCAAACAGGTCAGAAGTTGCAGTCAGTTATTCTCGTGGAAGCTCTGGGAGGTGGGATGGACGATTAAATAATAGAGATGGAGACCTCCAATCTAATCGTGAAACAAATACACAAGGTTTCTTGTTCAAAGCTAACAAAAACAGAAAATACTAGTCATTTTGATGCTTGATTTATTAGTTAAGCTTTTCCTTGTATATTTTTCATTCTAGCAGCTGTTGTTTGTCACGTTTCTCCACAAGCTTATTTACTTTTGCAAACTAGTGTTACGGATTAATGGAGGATAATCCATGTACTTGTCCTACCATGATTGAATACAACTTTTTTGGTTTTCTTTGCCATGTGACCTAGAGGTCACTGGTTCGAGTCGCGGAAACAACTCTTGCAATTGAGGGTAAGGCTGCGTACAATAAATGCAATGTGGTCCAACCCTTCCTCGAGACCCCACATTGGTGGGAGTTTCATGCATCGGGTTGCCCTTTTTTTTGTTTGTTGAAGATTGGAATCCTAATTCCTATGCAACACCTGATTATTTATAATTGTATTACTAGTTATATGTATTTTGTTCATTTCTAATTTCAGTCATAACATTTCCAAACAAACGATTGAATCCTAGATGCCCATGTCTTCTACACCAATTAATACAGTGTTATGTGCTGCTGAGTTCGTGTCACTAATCTATTTCCTTTCACCATTGTTAGAAAGGCTATTCCAAAACTAGAAGCTTCATGCATTAAAGTAGTTGTGCCATCTTGGATTTTGCAACGATCTCCAATATATCTAATGGATATATTTTTAAATTCATAGTATCAGAATCTGATTGCCCAATTATGCATTTTGATGCTCATCATCATTAAATACAGATTATTTCTCTCAAAGATTGTGATCCATCTATAGTTCTAACTGTTTTCTTGTTTTCCATATAAACCTTTTGTATCATTAACACTATTCTGGATTGATTTTGCCACTTGCATCATGTATGAAATGTCAGATATTGGACAACGATTTGGAACACAATCTAGACGTTACTCTCAGCATGCTGAGCATGATGGACTTTTAGGAAGTGGTGCTTTTCCAAGACCTTCAGGTTTCGACGGACCATCAACAGCAAAATCTAGGGCAGCTAGTCAATTTCCACTCAATAAGACTTCTGGATCCTATCAGCCTCCACGACCTTATAAGGTTAGACAATTGGAAAGTATTAAGACACATGTGTCTGTTGCAACAAAGGCTTTGTTGATTTTCGTCATTATAGTAACATTCATTCTGAGAGTAATGTAAAAATTCTGCTTTTTGGTTCAGGCTTTACCTTTTCAACGAAAGGATGATAGAGATTCATGTAATGATGAAACATTTGGGTCAACTGATTATTCAAGTGAGGACAGAGCTGAAGAACAAAGGAGAAGAGGTATGCTATTTGGTTACTAGCTTTATTTATGATTGTGTGTCCATTGTAGTCTCTTTTTTCCCTTGTTTTCTGTGGTTCTATTTTCTTTGGTTATGTGGATGCAGAATCCTTTGAGCTAATGAGAAGAGAACAACGGAAAGTGCTGCAAGAAAAGCAAAATAATCATAAACATAATCTCGATGCTGATATTATTACATTGCTTGAGAATTCAGCTGATAAGAAAAGTATAATCAGCAAAACTGACATAGCAGATGAATCTTCACTATCTAAGGTCGAATCTCCTAGATCTTCTACTATGCACGCACCTCTATCTCGTCCACTTGTACCACCTGGGTTTGCTAGTGCAGCAGTGGACAAAATTCTTCCTGTTCAATCTAATTGCATTGCATCAGAGGTATTGACATACAATATTCATTTTAGTATCATTAATCATGAAGTATTTTTCTCTGAGAAATGGATATTCTTACAATTTTTTTGCTTCAGTTATATCAGAATGCATGATCAATTGAATTCTTAGCAGCTTTCTTCCTTTGATGTTTACCTCAGTTTTTAAATTGACCAATCCTGATCTGGATTGGCGTGTTGTTTTGGGATGGACCGGTTTTTGCCTGATTTCTTGGGTAAAATCATAATTGATTTAAAAAAATCTGTCATGATTGAAATTGAAAAAAAAAAGGTCAAATGATTGAAAATGTGAAGGATATTGATGAAATGAAACAAAATGATCAATTAATAGACTTTTACTTCTACAAAATAAAAAGTAAAAGATGCATGAGAGATGGAACAGAAACAGTACACATGAAGACATTATAGAGGCATTTCAATGGTGATAGAGGTGTTTTAACGGTGAGGAAGAGCCTTTTCGTTGTCGTCATCTTCAACACTTTGCCTCCATAGAGTGACTCCGTGTTGAAGTAATGTATGCACTATGAAATAAGCTGGAGGCAGCTGTAATCTAGTTTAGGAAGTTAATTAAACTAATTTAGAACTATATTTGATATTTATAATTTATCATATGTATATGTATAAACTTTCAATACATAGTATTTATAACAATATCATTAAAATCATTCATACATTCAATTTTGAAAAATGGAATAGAATCCATAGTATTTCATCTTTACATAGCAAGTAGCAATTTGTATAAGATGGATGAAATGACAATAACGAAAAAAGATTCTTCTATTTATGACTCTTCTACTTATGAGTAAACAAAGTCTTATGACTAGAAAAAATATTTGCTACACTAAATGTGAATCTTTAAAATGTCTAAGTTGATGTAAACATATTTTATCTAGTTAAGGGTATTGGGAACTAGATTCTATGGAGGAACAATAAGTAGACCTAGGATCGGACCATAGATTTGTAAAATCTAGCCCAACTTAGATCCTAAGATCCTGATTACAATCTTGGTTACCATGGCTGTTATAAAGATAAACATGGTGAAAGAGAAGTTGGTGACAACTATAGTCATATATTTCGTTCAAAATATTAACCTTTACCTTCTATGTTGAGGCTAATAATGCATAAGTAAAACTAGCTGTTTTTAACTATATTATAGAACAGTAAAATAAGAATTTAAATGACAATAGGAAGAATATTTATGATATAACCAATTACCAATTCAGTATTAAAGAAAATATTAAAACATACCAAAAAGAGGAACATTATGTTAAAATGAATATCTAGACAATCTATAAATAAAACAGGAAATAAAAGGGTAGTCTGGTGTACAAAGTTCCCGTGGGGTTCCGGGGAAGGGTTAGACCACATTGGGTCTATTGTACACAGTCTTATCTTGCATTTTGTAAATGACTATTTCCGCGACTCGATTTCGTGACCTCAATGTCACATGGCAGTAACTTTACCGTTGCGCCAAGACTCCCCTTCATAAATAAAACAATAAATATGGAAACCCTTCATAAATAAAACAATAAATATGGAAAATAATTTTGGTAATTTGCAGAAACAATTCAAGGTAAACAAAGTTCCATTTTTTAAGCACAATCAGATTGCATTCATAATTATGAAATTGCTTAGATAAGAACACCGTAAATATAAAACACTCCTAACAAATGCTGGCCTATTAAAAGCCATTAAAATTTGATATAAAATTGAAAAAATTGAAACAAGAATGTTAAAACAATAATAATAATAAAATATATCCTATAATAAACACAGAATGTATGTGTACTTAAAATATGTTTTAAGCATGATACTAACTCATGAAGTAAAAATGATAAATACATCATTGGACAAAGAGGAATAGACATGTCTAAAATAATAGTTTGGATTTTCGATAAAAATAATTAGTATTAATATCCACAATATAGTTCCAAATGATGTAATGGATAAATTGATCATGCTTATCAATAAATAGAAGTTTTACCAATTGAGTACTAAAATTATAAAAAGAAATCTAATGCTACATTAGAAAATTGCATTTTAACAAATTATTTCTTGTTTTTAAATTATTAAAAGTTCATAATCTGCTGTATTGAATTTCTCTTACATTCTTTTTTTGTTTGCTTAAATTTAGAATTATCATTAGAATTTATTTTCTGTTGCATATAATTTTTCTCTTATATTTTTTTTTTACCTTTTACTCAAATTTAAAATTATCCATTTTCTGATTCCTATTTTATTGATCTGACCATCTGATACAGTTATTGAGATTTACTTACCAGCCGATCCTGACACCAATACAGATATGCAAACTATGCCTTACATCAGATCAGCATGTGTTGAATTACCAATGTTGTTTCCAATAGTTAATTTATATTTTTGAAACAAATTCCATTTTATTGCCCACATTTTGTTCTTCTACCTTTAGGACTTGTTTGGATACTGATTAATAAGGTGAAAAAGAAAAGTGAAAGAGAGGAAGTATTTTTGTTTGATCTTTTTCTTCATGATTGGCCATGACAAACGCTACATTAGTTAATATGGGAGCCTTACTATTCCAGCTATTCGCCGATAGCAGGTATCATAATCCAATCTTAAATCTTGTATGCATCCAGCATGCATCCATGCCCTTGCATAATGCATATGCATCACGCAATTACCTGAGTGCATGCCACCTGCATATATACCAATCTGTTGCTAAAAATCTCATGGAGCTATGGTAGTCCACCATAGCAACCCCAAATCAACCAACGTTAGTCTTTAATTTCTCAATATGGAAAACATTGGGAAGATCAAAATAAACTTTTCACAGACATAAAGCAAATTGGCTCAAGGACAGTAGTAATTCTGATCTTTCAAGAAAGTTTCAGATCTCAGAAAGGGCATAATGGTTCAAATAAAAATAGATGCTAGAATCTGGCAACAGCAACATAACCCAATCCATCCACTTGACTTCTCAGTCAGTAGGGTGATTCAAAGGGGATATCTTAGGTGGATTGAAACAATTTGGCATCAATTTGGATCACTGGAGATTGAGCCATTCTAAGAACTAACTTTCTAACACAGTGGGCCATGAAAGCAGAAAGGAAGTTCTCCACCAATGCTAGAGAGGAGGGGAAAGGGTGATGGAATCCATAGGAGAGCTGCAAGTTTTGCTGCGGCTGTGCATGGAGGGGGCTGTGCATGGAGGGATTCATAAGCAAGGAGGGATAATAAAAACTATTATTCTGACACAAGCCCAACTTTTTGAAATTTTGATAGCACGCCCTTACATTTAAAGGGATGCCTTTATAATTAAGATATAGCACATGCCCTACCGTGTCCATCACTGGAAGTGATGACACATATTTTCCATCTCGGACCTTCCAAGCGCCAAGCAATAATGACTGTGCAGGTCATATAATATTGACCTGCTGATGTTTTTTTAAGTCTGATATATTTCCCAATGCAAATCCTCCTTGAGCTAAATCATATTGAACAAAACAATAAAACTCCCATCAATGTGATGAACAAAAGCTAAATCTATATTCATTTACTCGACATGCGCATTTGGTGATCACCTTTTTTTTTTCCATGCTTTGTCATCTCAGGCTAGTATTGCTGGTATTGTCAAAAACAAACATCTTGATAGCACCCATACGGAGAAGGAAAAGAGACAACAATTAGATGTCTGCTTCAATGACAGCGTTAGAAAACATGAAATTGAAAGCCTCTCATCTACGGCATCTGATCTTCAGAATGTCAATGAAGTTCGGGTAGAGGCCATAATGAATGATGTTCTTGACAAGAAAAAAGAGAAGTTTGATGGTACAAATTCATCTGTACACGACAGTTCTGTCTCCATTCTGGAAAAGTTGCTTGGTGGTTCTTTGCATATTTCTGGTACCTCATCCACTTCCTCTACTTCCTCTTCGGTAAGTGTTTTCCTATAAACTAGTTCCATTTTTATTTCAAAAATTCTTCACTTCCTTTTGTTATTGATTTGTCTTGTTATCTCAGTAAATCTACACATCTTTTAGTTTTATTGGTGATTAGTTCTCTCAGCAGATTAAACCATATGTAAGACACTGAAACTATATTTTTACATTCTTAGCACTCTCATGGGGGCATAGTAGGGGTGACCGAACTAGACTAAGTCCAGCATTTGGATTGATTTAATTGAGGACATGCAGTTTAGTCACTCCCACCGAGAGATTTTGAACATAGGACTTTCTATTTTGTTAAGTTTGGTTGGTTGTCCATTATGGAAATAAGATTCTTGTTTAAAACTTGTAAGACAACTGATACATCAGTTACACAATTTCTGTTCTATTTCTCAGAATCTGGGACTTAAAAAGGACGAAGAACCATGGACTTCTTCAGTTTCTGTATCTTCTAAGTTTGCTAGTTGGTTTCTTGAAGAAGGTAAACCTGGAAATCATTACTTCTAGAACTTTTTTGCTTTACTTGAGGGATAAGCTAATAAATTTTTTATGCGCACACAGAAAATAAACCTTCAGAAGATTTCTCATCCAAGAATCTCCTTTCGCTGATTGTGAATAATGATAAAGTTGGCTCATCTGAATCTATAGTTTCTCATGATAAAGTATTTGAACATGAGAAACTGGACAGTACTGATATTAGTAATACTACACAGAAATTTGATGTGTCTCCTACAACAACTTTGGCAATTGGGATCTCTGAACAATATCATCAAGTTGATAAGTTAGATTCAAGTCCTGCTGTTCTTACATGTGAGGACCTCGAGCAGTCAATCTTGGCCGACATCAAAGGGGGGCCAAGTCTCCAGCATACGATAGTACAGGGACCTGATACAAGAACAGGCGAAAAAATGGAACTCCGGAAATCTGATATCAACGAGCATGCATCACAACATCTTCTTTCTTTGTTACAAAAAGGAACAAAAAACGAGGAGATGACAACCGGAACTGGTCTGGATGTTGAGTTCTTTCATAAATCGTCTTTAACTGATAAAAAAAGTTCTTTGAATCTTCCAATTCCTGAGAAGAGCTCCACTGAGACAATGTCAAATGCAGATAAGACCTTGACTCTTGAAGCATTATTTGGAGCTGCATTTATGAATGAGCTTCAATCGGCTCAAGCTCCTGTTTCTACACAGAGAGTGCCAGATGGTGGAACCAACACAAATGCCTTTCCATCATCGGCTGGATTGCCTTTTCCAAACCCTGATACTAGTTTCTTTTCTTCTAGTTCCAGTGACTATCAACCAAACAAGCCTGGTCATCACAGTGACACAGTACCTCTTGGCACTGTTGGTTTCAGAGAGAAAATACTTGACTTTCATTTGCCAGATGAGCAGAGTTTGATCATTGATAGTGATCCTCTGGAATCTGCAATCTCAGATCCTATACCCTTTGCTAATGCAGGTAAAGAGGAACTGTTTTCTAAAATGAATGCCGAGCGTCTTAATAATAATTTGCTTAATGCCATTCCAAGAAATGCAGAAGACATTCAAAACCCTGGTTCTTTTCAGAGCCCCCATGACCTG
Organism: Hedychium gardnerianum; assembly: GCA_038050645.1. Lineage (NCBI taxonomy): Eukaryota > Viridiplantae > Streptophyta > Magnoliopsida > Zingiberales > Zingiberaceae > Hedychium > Hedychium gardnerianum. Next base: position 10,033,491 of record JBBUKS010000002.1, on the reverse strand, counting down.
GTAAATACTGGTGCTTTTCAGAGCCCCCTTGACCTGGTAAATACTGGTACTTTTCATCATCCTTCACAGGGAAGGGCATCATCTCATACTGTCAACCATGCAATGCCTCTACACCCATTGTTGGATCATCTCACTAATGGGAATCAACAAATGAAGCATATTAGCCCTGAACAAAATTTTCATGACCCTCAAAATTTTCTTGAAAATCTTGTTCCTCATAATGCTTACCATGCTAATGCACCTCACATGGATCCTACTTCCTATCACTTGATGTTACAGCAGCAGTTGTCAATTCCAGGAAACTTCCCGCAGCAATTGCCCCATCCAGGTTTTCCAAGAGTTATGCAATTACCTCATCAGATAAATCACATGCACGGGTTTGTGCCAGAGACAAACAATATGCACAACATTGCATTACAGCATCAGCGGTCTAACTATGGTAGCTTCGGAATGGGAATGCCTGGTAAATTCTACTCATTCTTGTGTTCATTGGATTGACAGATTCCTCAATTTATTTGCTACTTGAAATTTGTAGGTTACATCGACCATGTTCCATTTATCAACTCCACAATCCCACCGCATAACTTGAATCAGCATTTTGATGAAATTTAGAAAATTCATGCAAATTAACATTCATAATCTACACAATTTCTTTCAAATATTTGTGCATGACAATTAGTTTATTATATTTGAATTTGTCTTGTGGTAAAGACACCCAAACTCTGCATATAATTTTACCCCATAACACTGCACAAAGCCTTCTGTTTGTTGCTTATATCTAAGCAGTGTGGCAATGCTGTAATCCTCTATAGCTAAAATTTACATTCTTGTATTATTGTGGGTTTCAGATTCCTTAATGATTTTAAATTTTTATATCTAATCACCAAATACAGGAGCGTTTGTTGGTGGCAGCAGCAGCAATCATCCAGATGCATTTCAAAGACTAATGGAGATGGAGATGAGAGCCAATGAAAAGCATGCCCACCCTGCAGCTGCTGGTCACATTCCCAGCATGCATGGTCCGGAATTTGACATGAGCTTCCGGTACAGATGACTCCAGATCCTTCCGATTGGTTTGGTGGTGGTGTTACCTTGGTTTGTGGTGTTTTTTATTTTCTTGCTTTGGGCCATATCAACGATATCTCAAATATCTTCAGTCCAAGGCCTCGGGGTGAATGCAGACGGGCATGGAGAAACAGAGAGACTTTCATGTGTATAGGTGAGCCAGGGGTTTCTCTATTCTTAATTAGTTTCCACTCAGTGTCCGCCAAAACCTGGAGTTTCAGAAGCTCCTCACTCATGTAACATGTAGACGTGCTGTGCCTGAACTTTTGTCAGAGATTACTGCGCAATCACTTTAATATTTTTCGCTTGTCTGTTTATTGTATCTGATTACCTCATGCCATTCTCGTCTGTCTATTGTTCGGTCGGTTCTCTGTGCTCTCTAACTATTAAATAGGTTAAACGGGTTTTGGGCTGTACAAGATTGTGAAGCTATGTGCCTGACCTGTGCTTCATGGTCGGACTGTCACTCTTCGACCTCTTTCAGGTTTAATTGGTGGGGTGTTGTTTTCAAGTTAGAATTGGATTTAAATGGTTTTGATCAGATAATTTTAAGAGGTTGAACTGCCAATTGGACATTGAAATTTGATCCATTGACCTTAGAAGAGCAATCTTAGCATGATTGGAAGTATTCCATGTTTACTTGTTATTTAAACTAGTAAGGACTGACTGACGATATGTGACCTGATCTAACCAGATACTCTATGTAATATTCTTGTGTTGCTGATCTGCTTGACCTTGTAGTGTACCAAACTGGTTGGAAAATTTAGCTTTCTCACTGTTACTCGTCTAGATGTAACATGCGTCATCATATCTGAAGATTTATCCAGCGAGATGGATTCTCTATTGCGAATTTGTCAGATAGTAACGGCTGATGGGTGCTTTCTACCGTACGTCCCTGTCTACTTACTGGGGTCATCTTGTACTTAAGCTTAATAACAATAAAATGCTTGCTGTAGTCCACACGAGCATTGTATCACCTTGTAGCACTGCACGATCCTTCAAGTGAAGGTTTTAGTTCCGTTAGGCATCTGTAGTTGTCCATTCCGGTTTACGTCGTTGGAAGTACCTATCCATTCATCGCATTTTTTTCCTTTTTCATTTCAATTTCAAAATTAATATTGGCAACAACCGAATAACCCAAAATATACAAATTATTTCATGATTATAGAAAAACAGTTATATATTTTGTACAGAAATTTATAATAGTTTTATAATACAAAGTAATGTGGTCGAAATTTAAAAATGCATTTTGACAACAAAAAAAAAAATTCTATACGTCCGGCTGCAGTCGGCACCCCACGGTCCCCCCACACCGTTTCTTTCGCCACGTGTCCATCTCCTCCGCCAACCATTTCATTTCCTGCGCTAGGACCGTCGGACGCGAGCCAACAAACCGAAACAGTGACCGGTCACATACATAGCAGAAGAGGACTCCGTCGCCCCGCCACCGGCCACCGCCATCACTCAGTCCGCGCTCTTCTTCTTTGCCCGATCACCTGTCCTGCTTATGGTGTCTGCTCACCCCGGCGCACCCGATGGTGGAGGCGGCAGCGGTGCCAGAAGAGAAGCAACGGCGGATGTGCCCCTCGTCAGTCGTCTTCTTCCCCACCGACCTCCTCCACTCATGGCACTCCCCCGAGCCTCCACCGGCGACCCCAGCAAGAAGATCCGCAAGCCTTACACCATCACCAAGTCCCGCGAGAGTTGGACCGAGCAGGAGCACGACAAGTTCCTCGAAGCCCTCCATCTGTAAGGAAAAAAGAATCCCTCCTTTCATATGGATTTGCTGTTCGGTTTTCCTTTTCTTCGATTTTGGCTCAGGAAGGTATGATTTTTCGAATATTGGGGCCAAATCCGCTGCTCGATTTGTATTCCTTCGAAGCGTATCTGGTGCCCATGAATGCACTTCCCCTTTATAAAATCGGCATCCGTAGTTGAGCACAGTCTCATTCTCATGGTTTCGCGGGAGACTTCTTTTTGTCGCTTTCACGCAGATTTTCAGAATTAAGCATTACTGGCCATTTCCTGTGCAAGAAACACAAAAAAAGGGTGGGATTTTATGTCATTTCTCTTAAATCTCTCCCAGAATTTGACTACTACTCTTTACTCCGTTCGACTTTCTTTTTACACTTGAAGAATTGATAGATAATATGTTTGTATGAGAGGAAACCGTATGGTGTGGTTTATAGGCATCCAAGCAACCAAAGTTATTACATTTTAATTGAACATCATGCTGTCTAAACAGTTGTTGAGACCCACTGTAGCAGTGTGGATAATCTCATGTGCCATGGCCTCTCTCATCCGCAGAGTGTTGTATTTTATTGGGCATTATGCATTTCATAGCATCTCTAATGTGTATGAGTGCCATTTGGTACGATGATAATAAATATTTTTTTCCTTAAGCTTTGAAGTATATGCAAAGGCTTTACGACGATAATGACATTTATCTTCCTGATCTTGCAGTTTCGATCGGGACTGGAAAAAGATAGAAGCGTATGTTGGCTCGAAGACAGCTATCCAGGTGAGTTAAAGACTTGTAGCAGTAAGGAGTTAATGCAAAAATACCAAGACAATAGACAAAGTAGGGTATGACTTATGCAGTAAAATGTGAATTTCATTGTAGAAATTATCTTGCAACCTTTCTTATTTAAAGGGCTTCCTAAACAACCACACATGCGCATTACTGTGTGTGGAAGAACTGAGATCTCAAATTAAGAAAAATTTGAGATGTTGTGTATCATGAAATTCGACACTTTTAAATGATGTCCTTGCAGATAAGGAGCCATGCACAGAAGTACTTCCTCAAGGTCCAGAAGAATGGTACAAGTGAACATGTACCTCCACCTCGACCCAAGCGGAAAGCAGCTCATCCATATCATCAGAAAGCCCCTAAAAATGGTCAGACATGTTCATATGAATTCTCAAATTTCATGTAGTATTCTAACTAATATTTTTTTTCCTCAAGGCACTGCCTCTCTCCAGGTTTCCTGTTTACTTGAACCAGGTTGTGCCCTTGCTGTAGATTTTTCTTCTGCGCCTGGAAACTCTACCTCGAAAGCGCCAATGCATTCCGAGGGTCACAGTTGTCTCCAGCCAGTTACTGCATCTCACCAAACAGCAGGTTTGAAATTCTACCTTCAGTAGTTTGATCGTTGTCATTCTTTTCCGCTGACTTAGTTGTTAGCTTTGCAGATGATACAAGGCCTGCTGGAGTGTCAACGACAAATAATTGTTCTACTAGCACAATCTGCCTTACAACCTGGCCAAGTTCCAAAACGGCTGATCGAGAAAAGCTTACCATGGCTCCTCGCGGTGAGCCCTTATTTCTGCTACATAAAGCGTCTTTGTTATCTAGTTTGTCCAATTGATGACGAAGAGACAACATCCACTCTGGCTCACTAGTTTGGTTGCAAGAACAAATCAATGTTAATATAAGGGCAAAATATTTTGTACAACTGTTATAGTATTTACTGGTATTCCATGTATTGCATATACCCATCTTTGACTGAAATATCGACTCTTCTAATAGCATCTCTTATTCAAACTTAGTTTAATATAAGCCAATAGGGTATACATATATGTAAGTTAAGGCAAACTTTTTATCAAAAATATCAAAAAATGATATTTATTTACTGATTTGTAAATAGATCGAGGAACTTTGTTTATGTGCATTCCAAATCTTTTACGAATAAAATGTTATGATTCTGCTGTTTTCTTTTTACTTCTTGTATAGATTTAAGGTGACCTTGCACTTCTGCTTGATTACTTTCTTGTCTTTGACTTCGTATTTCATATGGTTATGCCAGATTTTGCTAGAGTATACAGCTTTCTCGGAAGTGTCTTTGAGCCTGGCAATACTGGTCATCTGGAAAAACTAAAGGAGATGGATCCAATTGATGTTGAAACAGTATGCTATCTTCCATAACCAGACCCTTTTACAAATGTTGCTTATCTTGCAGAATTCCTGATGCGTAGTTTTTCTATCAAGGAAGTTATTCTTATCTTTAATCTTGAAATGCACCAACATAATGCTATTATAATGGAGTTACTGCTCAACTGTTTTCAATTTGGTTCTCACCTTCTTGTGACAAACTAGCGGTTTTATGCTACAGTATGATAATTACCTGTTTCATCTTGTTCAGATCTTATAGGGATTTAGGAAGAAAAATACATTTTACTTCTTTCATTCCTGTAATGTTTGTGTTTCTAAATAGTGTATGAACATCTGCTCAATAAAGGTATCTTCCATCTAGTATTGTCGATGAAGAGCACAGCAGTTCAGGTAGTGCCTTCTACAGTATCTTGTGAAATTTATCGTGTTTATCCAGCTATTTTGGATTGGGGTTGCTCCCCCTCTATCCCTTGCACCTTCAACTCTTCTACTATAGAATTCATATTCACTTTTGTACACAACGATGGCATTTCAATCTATTTTTCTCATTTTATTACTCGGAGTTGGATATGCACTAAGGATGTAAACAACATCGCGGTGCTGAAGTGCAGACCTCATAACTCTCATAACCATATCCTGAATATACATTTTGATCCTGTGCCGACATGTCCACCTCAAACAATTCCTGGAACAGAACTTTTGTTGCCAAGTACCTAAGCCTGTTCAAGGCCAATGCTATATGCTTAATCGTGTGTACTGTTTCCGAACTTAGTTTTTACCTCTAGAAAATTGTTATCTACTGTATCATATACACAAATTTCTTTATTTCTGGAAAATTCTTGTTCCACATTCATCAATAATATGCTTATCGAAAATACTATCGCACGAGATTCTCATCTCACTGTGTCACCTGCATGTCTTTTATGCTTGTGCTTTTCGATTTACCTACAGATAAGTGATGCTGCCTACAATACTTGTGCAGGTGTTGCTTCTGATGAGGAACTTAGCCATGAACTTGATTAGTCCTGACTATGAATCCCATGTGAGTGTCATCTGACCTTTTACCTTAGAAATTTCTTCAAATCACTGATTCAAGGTGGTCGATTTGTAAGTTTCACCAATAACATTTTGTCCATGTGGATTTCCCATTAGATGATACTTCAATATCTTTTAGTGAGCACCAAAAATAGGTTGCTAATAACCAATTGTTCGACACCATGGCTATGGACCATGGTGTTGATTTATGCTCCAACTATTCATTCTTCTTTTCTGAAATGTATTTGCTCTTACACAGATAAGGTTACTCTCATCATCAGCAGACGTGAAATTTGCTGTCACAAATAACATTTTCAGTGCATGTTAAACTGCTGCTCCTTTCATGTAAGTTCATCAATTTGTAATCGAAAGATTACCTAAACTTGTTCCATCTTTCATCCCAATCAACCAAACGCACATTATAAATCCCAGGGCCTGCCTTTTAGCAATGAGAGTCATTGAGATGGTGATGGTGAGCAATGACCATTCAACGGCCGCGGCAAGGGTAGGTGTTTCGGGTAACAAGTGGAGAGGTGGAAGTGGCATGCAGTCCTTTAAGCTGCCAATAGCCATCAGTGATCGGCAAATCAAAGTCAGCTACCAGTTGGAGATGTTAGCTTGTGGCAATCAGTAAGAGTTAACCGTGATCATGGTAAAGAATCATAATCATCCATCGCTACTCTTTTGTAGAGTTTTATAAAGAGATCTCTATATAATTTGTATTAATGTTTAAAAAAAAAAATCAGATCGGCAAGCTGAATGAGTAAACAGACTAATTTCGGTAATGCTTTCGAGCTAACTGAATGATTGGGCCATTCCAGTCCAATTTTGAAAACTAAATCTTAGAATGATCATAAAGATGCACATTCATTATACATATCACATACTCTTTGATCATATAAAGAGAGGCAAATCATAGCATAATGTTTGTCAAAGAGGAGAATCTCTACATCAGAAACTTAAAGAGTCACTTGACATAAATCTCTTGCTGAAAAATATTTCAGATATTAGTCACGTTACATAGCTATAAAAAGCAAAAAAAAAACATTTTTTCTACACATGTAAATTATTTTCTCCGAAAGGGCAAAATGCACTTGTCATTGAATGAATCAATACAAAAATTTAGTAGCACAACTCACATCTTTTGGGTGATATAAAGAATGCATGGTTCACAATAGATGATCTGCCCATTTGATCGCGAGGTGACTCAACATCTCAGTAGATAAGAGATTGCAACAAAGCTGAACATATACAAGGATCAAAATGCATCGCGAATGAATCAAACTTTAGTGAACATCCATTGCTTCCAAATATTATAGCATCTTCTCAAAAAATGATAATGCCAAGTAATCCAGTCCACTAAAATCATTCACCTGTGTCTCTGCCATGAATGAATCAAACTCGAGTAAATTTTAAAGGAATACTGTATAATATATATATCACGACAACTGAAGCATCTCCCGACAAGCTAATAACAAAGTCGGAACAGGTTTTTGGTTAATTAGGAGAGGAGGAAGTCAGCAAGTGCACTGAAATCATCTACTGTTCTATTTCCGTCATGGATGAATCAACTTAGACCATATGTATACCGTGACAACTAGAGTATGGCTGCCTGGAAAAACTCTAGCAAAGAAATCCAAACAGGTGTTCCTGAACAACTATGAGAGGAGAGAGTCGTCAGGGGCACTAAAATGGAGAAATGTTTCATTTGTTCCAAAGATATGTATATCATGACAACTGCACCAGAAAACACTATTGTTGAAGTTCAAACAGGTGTTCTCGCTCAACACTGAAATCATTGACAATTGTGCTGCTGTCATGAATGAATCAAATTTGAGTAAATGTTGATAGCTTCCAAATGGTACCATATATCGCGACAACTTCTAGACCATGTCCAGGATAATGCTAATGAGAGGAGAGTTATTAAGTGCCCTGGAAACATACCATTGTCATTCAGTCTGAGTTCTAATTTTTTGTCTGATTATGCAGGCATACTTTAGCATCTCTTCCCATTAGCAGAATGCCGAAATATGTGATTCATAACATTAGATCCCAATGCGATTGACTATTGTTCAAATCTGATTTTACTCACACCACTGAAATAATGCATGATCCATTGCTTTATATCCGAGTTAGCAGACCCTGACTGGGAAAGATGAATGAATTAGTACATGAAAAATTCTCAAAAAGCTTTATCTAATGGAAGTGAGTTCAAATTGAGAAGGGAGCAGTTTTTAACAAGTCGGTTCCCCAGTTAAACAGGGGGCCAACAACAGATTTGGTCGACTTTGACTCCAAGATTGATTGGTACGAGAATGGGTAAAGTGAAAAAAAAAACAGTTATAAAATCTGAAGTTGATATATTCTAACAGAAATGAGTTTCTATCTTCATGGTTAGGCTTCTACAGTTCTATTGGAACTCCCCATTTTCATATATATATATATATATAGTACACATATTTGATTAAGTTTAACAATATATAAATTTTATATATTAAAATTCATATGAAATATTTTATATATTAAAAGGTATAAATTATTTTCTTGCCAGTCAAACATGTTACTATAGTCAATTTTATCATTGTTTATCAACATCTTTATTAAACTCATAAAATTATATTATAAGCATAAAAATCTACATGAGTTTTCTCTTTATCAACTGGATGTCGACGAACCAACTAACCAGTAGCCTTACCAGTTCAATCTGCAGTTCAATTTTCAAAGCATTGATTGGGAGCTATATTTGTGGTGAATGAATTATTGTGATGTTGCTGCAAGGGAACTCTCACCTAATTGAGTCATGTATCCATTATATCGAGACAAGGGACTGGCACAACCCAAAACATAAGTCTTTTTATCTTCTCGATACTCAGATTTATTTTTAGAATTGAAAGAGCAACATGAAAACTTATAAGCTTATCAAAAACAAGAAGAATAACAAAAGGTTGTAGACTAATAATTATGAATGAAAATAACATCAGTTGAACAACAAACAAAAATAAATGCAGAATATCGCAAAAGAATATCTGCAATGCTAATAATTATGACTAGTAATAAAAGAAATGATAAACTTATCAACAGCAAACAAATATCTGTTGAACAAAGATACGTACAGGTGTATCTATGATAGTCAACCAGAATATCGCAAGCACTCACCTGTAAAAAACTTGAAGCAACATATGAGAGACTCCATTCTCTATATTTCAGGATGGAAGACACGAGAGAAACCATTTGCATTTAACCTGACAAGACACAAGTTGGGTGAAGGTGACAACTTAAACAATGCAAAAAAAAATTGCAGGGCAGACAAGTTACTTTTCTCTGAAATTTGTCGATATTTGTTGATAAGTGGACCATTTGATTGGCTGTGAATATACAAAAAAAGAAATTGTACCAGCAACGAAAACAATTTGCTTTCCATAGAAGCGTGCAGAATCTAAGAAACTTCCAAAATTCTGCATTTAAAGCTAGAGTTGCATCAAAGTTTCAAGCATGCACAAGAGAAATCTGTAATTTTACAGAAATAATTTGATTGAATGTCAAGTTTTATTTAGTGGACTGAAGAATTGTGTAAGTCAAAATTTAGGGGTAACAGGATGAGAAATGCATGTCAGACAATGTGTGGGAGAGAGAGGATTATAGACATTTATGACCATTACCTTACATTGTGGAAGCCAGTGCCAACAGTCATTTGTAGTTCCATAACCCAAGTAAAGGGTTGTAGACCGCAATCTTATCCAACTACATTCATTAAACTGCAACCGCCAAACAAACTGTGGCAGCTCTGAAGATTAGACTCTGTGAACGAAAAAATCATCATGAACACAGATCATCAAGATGTCAATGACAGTTGTGATAACGCAAGCACAACTATCACCCTTTGTCATTAGAGATAGCATTGCCTCTTCTGCTAGGAGTGATACCCTTTCTCCTCATATCATTTTGCAGATCCTCAACGTCATTCATGTTTCCCAACTTATGGTACTTGTTTATAAGACAATTATAAACCACTTCATCAGGAAGAATATTATTATTTATCATCTCCGTTAGTGTGCTTCTTGCTTCCTCCATTTGACCAATGTCACAATACCCCCATATAAGTGACGTATAAGCATGAAGGTCAAGCTCAAGACCACTATCTAGCATTTTGTTTTTGACAATGAAGGCTTCTTGATAATTTCCCTTCTTAAAATACCCATCCATTAGAGATGTGTAAGTGATCTTGTCTGGAGATATGCCATTCGCCACCATTTCTTCAAAGAGTCGGGCAGCTTCTTCTAAGAAACCATTTTTGCAAAGCCCATCAATAAGTGCAGTGTAAGCCAAAATATTAGGTTGCAAGCCTGACAGTTTCATTCTTTCAAAATGGTACCTAGCTTCAGTAACTGATCCTTCTTTGCATAAACCATCAATTAATGTGCAATATGTAACTATGCTGGGTAGTATACCAGAATCATACATTTTGTGAAGCACGTCAAGGGCCTCTGAGGCCTTACCTGACCTGAAGCAAGCATTCATTATAGTTGTGTAAATAACATGATTTGGCTTTAAGCCAGAATCATCCATGCTGTTAAGCAAAAGCTTAGCTTCCTCAATTTTTCCATCATCACAAAGACCCCAAATAATGGTACCATACAGTGAGATATCAGGTTTGATCTCTCTTTCTTTCATCTCAGTCAGCAAATCCATTGCTCTCTCCCTGTTCTTACTCCTGAAATGGCCATGAACAAGAGCAGTGTACATAAGTTCATTGGGAACAACACCTATTCCAACCATAGCTCGGAAAACCTCTTCCGCTTCAACAACCTTCCCCTCTTTACAAAGTCCATCCACTAGAGCTGTGTATGTTACAATATTTAACTCCACTGCTTCACTCGCCATCTCCTCAACCAACATACGGGCTTCCTTGAGATTTCCAGCCTTGCAGTTCCCATCAATTAGAGAAGTGTAAGTGAATTCATTAGGCTGTATTCCTCTCACTCTCATATCAATAAAAAACTTGTGTGCTTCTTGCATCATACCCTCCTTGCAGAAAGCATCAATAAAAGTGCTGAATGTGACCACATTGGGCATAATACCTTTCTTCCTCATTTCACTAAGAAACTCAAAAGCTTTCAGTAGCTTACCAAACTTACAAAAACAGTTAATGAGAGCATTATATGTTATCAAGTCAGGCTCACAGTCAGATTCTCTCATATCACGAACAAGTTGTTCAGCTTCTTCCAGTTCCCCGCACTTACCATGGCCGTCGATGAGGGAGTTGTATGTGACCACGTCCGGCAAACAACCTACCACTTTCATTCTCTGAAATAAAGCCTTTGCTTCATTCAAGTCCCCCTCCTTGCACAAGTAGTTGATCATAATATTGAAAGTGAACACTGAAGGAGCCATATTTGAGCCGTCTATATCATCAAAAAACTTCCTCGACAGCTCCTTTTTGCCTGCTCTCACAAGCCGCTCAAGCAAGTGATTGCAGGATCGCAACTTTGGCAGAATCCTAAAACTTCGCATCCTAATGAAGCAATCATTGGCTTCCTCGAGCATGCCCAAGTCAGTGAGAACTCCAAAGAGTGCGTCAAATACACCATATCCAGGTTTCCCAACGAATCTCGCAGTCGCCCGTAGCCCATCAACGATGCTCTCCGACGCAGGCAACGTCCGGGTCAACAAGGCGAGATCTTTGAGGACTTGTTGTGCCTCGGAGTACCACCGGCACCTGAAGAGTATATGGGCGGCAACGCACCGGGATTCCACTGTATGCTGGAAGCCACTCTGTTTCCTTGCCCAAAGATAGAAGCGAAAGGCCGACCTTGGGTCTTCTCGCAGCTCCCGCAGAACTCCGCTGACGCTGAGGGGGGCCGAGGCGGAGGAGAAGATTCCAACGAGGCGGAGGTCGTCCCACTTACCCTCGGCCACGATCCTGGATACGGCGGCGATGTCGGGGGCGTCGAGAGGTTTGCCTTCGGCCGTAGAAAACGGGAGGCTCCGGGAGACGCAGAGGAGAGCAGGAAGGGGAAGGTGGTGGCGCCGGCAGTAAGGGAAGGCGCGGGAGAGGATGAGCATTCTTCAGCCCTAGCAGCCGGAAGACGACGAGCGGAGAGGCGGAGCCGCTCCTTTTCTTCCATGGCAGGGGAGTGGTCTGGGTTTAGGGTTTTGCCTCTTGTTCGCCTTGGATTTGGGCTTTAATTTTGGGTTTTGGATAAACTACGGCCCATTGATCCACTTTAGTTCAGTTTTAAGTAATTCTATTTTTTTATCCAAAAATATTTTTTAATTGTTTTAATAATTTTGATAAAAACTATTATATTATATTTAAATATTTTTGATTACATTAAAATAATTTTAATTAATTACTTAGAATCATTTTAATCAAAATTATTTCATATTATAATACTTTTAATTAAAACAGGTGCACTATATTAAAATAAAAGTATTTATAATATAAAATAAAATAAAATACTTTTTATTTTTTTTAATATGAAATACTCTTTTAATAATAAAAAAATAAGAGATCTTTTTTACTTTTAAAAATTGAATAAGCTAATTGTTAAATATTTAGTTCAAAATATTATTTTATTGTTATAATAATTTTAGTTAAAACTGATATACGATATTAAAATAAAAGTATTTTTTAATATAAAATAAAATAAAATGCTTTTTGAATATTTCTAATATGAAATACTCTTTTAATAATAGTAACAGTGAGATTTTTTTTTTTTGCCTTTAAAAATTGAATAAGTATTTCAGTAGAATAAAAAACTCAAACATTAATAACTTCAGATTGAATCACGTTTGCATAAACATCTCATATCTTTCTTAGTTTTATTTAAAAAAATTAGGAATTAAATTACAACATGAAATGCTAACTAATTATTGGCAAAATAATAATTTAATTGTCATAGTTCAGAAAATAGTAAGTATTTATTACATAATATTTATATATTAGTTTAATTATCGTCTATTATTTTATCAAAACTAAAGTAAATTGCTTTCCAATATATTTTACTTACTGAATAATAATATTTAACTATTTAATAAAATTATATCTTATTAAAACTTGTAGCAATTTAAATAAATGTGAAAAATACTTTCTTTTTTTTGCATAAATTTAAAATTTATAATTCTATAACAACATCGTTGGTAGAGATTTAATATTTGGCTCGCGCCGTGTAATTTGACAAATTCAAAACTTGCTCAACGGATTTAAAATATTAAATTATATATATATTATCTTACTTACTTTCTCGTGTATTAAATATATATATTTTTTTATTTTTTTAAACAAAGGGTTAAAAATTTAAAGTTTAATTTTTAGAATTTAGATTATAATCTTTAAATTAAAGAAATAAAAAATAATAATAATACATATAAATATAAGAGATGAATAGGATAATATTTATATATATATATATATATATATCGACAAAAGCGCACTTTATTATCACTTTTGACAAAAGATTTTATTTAAAAAAAAAAAAAACATCTCATCATATTTTTTATTTCAAAATACTTTTTATTTCCACAATATAAAATTACTCTTATTTAATTAAAAAAATTACTCTATGTGTCTTATTAATTTAATCATAATTATTTAAATTTGATAAAATTATTCCATCTTCATCAAAATTATTTTGATATTATTATAGTAGTTTTTTATAGATAAATCTCTTTATATAAGTTAAAAAGAGATATATAATATTCATAGATCTTGAATATCCTATCAAATCTAATAAGGAATGATATATTACACATTTTATATTGTATACCCCATAAGCATCATATGTAAATTTTTCCACTTTCTTTAACCTAAATATTATATTCTAAATTCTAAACTCTAACCCTTAACTTCTAAAAAAAATATGTTCACAAAATCTGCAACATATCAAAATATCAAAAGTATATATATATATTTGATTTTTTTTATAAATATCCTCTACATTTATGCTCTCTCTCTCTAAAAATAACCCTGTTCTAATCATGTATATATGATGAATTATAAATATTATAACTAGGTGTCTCTCTCGTCAAAATTTGTGTGCTCCAGTATTATTGCTGGAAGATTCTTAATATTCTCTTGTAGGTAGTCATCTCTTATTGCACATGTGAAAGTCAGCTTTTGACCTTCCTTCGTAACAAACTTTTGATAGGCACCTGAAAATATAGATGTTCTTGTGTCTCACTATAAAAAAATTTTAAAATAGCGATGAAATTATTGATAGAATATTGTTTCGTCGGAATATATCGATAGAATATTGATTTCATCAGAATTTACGGACGGAATCGATATTCTATCGGTGATTCCCGACGGAATAGGTATTCCGTCGAGAATCACGGTTGAAAAATTAAAGTTTAGCCCTAATTTTTCTTACGCGCAACGCCTCTCCTCTCTCCGTCTCCGGCGACGACTTGGCCATCTCGATCGACTTCGGCGTCTCTCCGATAAGTCCCTCTCCCTCTCTCCGGCATCTCTCTCCAACCGATGGCGAGTTTGGGCGGCGACGAGTTTGAGCGGCGGCCTGCTCGCGGCGTGTCTCCAGCCGCCTGCTTGCGGCCGCTTGCTCGCGGTCGGCCGCTTGCTCGCGGGTGGCAAGCTACCGGCCGGCCGCCTGCTCGCCGGCGGCAAGCTAGCGGTCGCAACTTGCTCAACCGCCATCTCCTAGCCGGTCGACCGCCTGGTAGTTGAGCACGTCACGGCCGACAGCTTGCTTGTGGCTGGCCGACCGCCTGGCGGCTGAGCAAGTCGCGGCCGACAGCCTGCTTGTGGCCGGTTGACCACCTGGCGGCTGAGCAAGTCATGACCGGCAGCCTGCTCGCGGCCAAGCCTGCTGCCGACCGGCAATCTGCTAGTGGCCGGCAAGCCACCGGTCGGCCACCTGCTGGCGGTTGCGACTTGTGGCCGACAACTTGCTCGATCGACAGCTTGGTCGCAGCCGACAGCTTGGTCCGGACGCAAACTCGGCTTGCCACAAGCTCATCTGCTCCTTATTTATGATTGATTATAATTTTTTATTTGTTTTGTAGTATACTGCATTTTATGTTCTCTCCGTCTGTTCATCTCCGTCCGTTCATCACCGGTTGCTCATCTTCAGGTATAATTTATTAAACAGTACCTCTATACTAATTCATATGATTGAATTTATATGTAGAATAATTTAGTATTTTGATCTATAATATGATATTATTATTTTATTATTTTAATGATGATACATTTATATCTATGTTAATTATAGAGTTCTTGTAATTTATGTTTCTTGTAATATAGGTTGATACAATTTCTTGTTTATTGAATGATTACTTAAACTAAAGGTCATAATTATTCGACGATATATATCATTTCTTATAATCTAAAAATCAAGTTCAATATGTGAAAAAATATGTTATAATTTTAATCCTAAATTTAATAGTTTTAGCAATTTATATACTTTGTATTATTATTTGACTTAAGACGTATGAATTATCACCCTAAACCTGTATCAAATACATATTAGAAGAAATAAAAACCCAACATACACTTAAAATAATATTTAGACAATTTCAACCTGATTACAAGTAATTAAATATAAATTCCTAAAGTTTAATATAATACAAAAACCTTGGGTATCTAACTTAAAGTATTTAAATAAGGGTAATATAAAGATCATGCGAAGATGTAACTTTTAATGCTATTAATAATAATATAGTATTATGTATGATTATTTTATTTAAGTTTAATTGAAATTGTATAAGTTTAATAATGTTTCATATTTTTTTCTCATTAGATAACAATATATATGAACAAAGCTTAGATGTATAATCGATTAAAAAATGGATTTATCAGAGATGATTTTATTGCCAAAGTTGAACAGTTTGTGAATTTGAGAACTTTGCTAAGAGTCATCTAGAATGTATGAATGATACCGAGTTACGATGCCCATGTAATCATTGCAAATGTAGAAATAAAGCCTTCCGTGATGAGGATATCGTGAAACTACATATATATAAAAATGATTTTATGTCTAATTACTACAACTGGTACTGCCACAGAGAGCCTCATTTGTATGAACCAATTAAGCCTTCTGTTGGTTCGTCATCTGGCACAATTGTTGTTGGGGAATCATCAACTAATAATATTATAATACAATCAATGGTTCACGATACAATTAATGCAGGTGATTATTCCAATATAGATGAAATACCAACACGTGAATATCAATATCTATATGAAATGTTAAAGGCTAGTAAAAGAGAAGTGTGGGAAAATATTCCTTTTGATCATTCTCAACTATCAGTTATTGCAAGGTTATTGAATATGAAAATAGAATATCATTTTTCAAAAAAATGTTACGATGACATATGCCAATTGATGTCAGAGTTGCTTTTTACAGATAATTGCATGACTGATAACTTCTACAGTACAAAAAAAATGGTTAGGGATTTAGGATTGTCTGTAGAGAAAATTGATTGTTGTATAAACAAATGCATGATATTTTAGAATGAAGATAGCGAACTTATTGAATGCAGAATTTGTACTCACCCTCGTTATAAGCATTGTACTCGCATCCCAGGGAAGAAGAAGAAAA
>JBBUKS010000002.1:9969432-9980403 GCA_038050645.1 Hedychium gardnerianum | reverse complement strand
CAAGAGGAGAAGGGTTGAGAGAGTGAGTCAAGCGCAAGAGAGAGTTGAGAGTAAGAGAGAAAGATAAAGTGAGCAAGATCACCGAGAGAGGGAATTGATTGGGGAAAATGATTCTAGTACTTCGGTTTCACCATAATGATTGTAAACACCTAATCTATGTTTGGTTTCCTATCCTTAATGGTGATTTATGTAGGTAGACTATCCTATGTATCCAATGTGAACTTTTGGAACTACACCAGCATTTCAATTCCAATTGTCTTCTACTTTCAAAGCGACAGAGCTAAGAGGTTAGTATTCTAAGGAGATCTCTATCACATGATCCCACAACCTCGAGATGCCTACTCTTACTATATGGATATGAATTGGAATCAATTGGTTAAGATCTAAGATAATATATTACTCCTTATAGTATACTGATCTACTTTCGTAGTCAACTCTCCACGTCTCAGGGTTCTACGGGTCAAAGGATTGGGTTCTCCTTTTTGTTCATCCCTAAATCCTCGTGGGATATGAATCTTTTTCTTTTGACATCAAAATTGTGTTAAATCAATAGATCCGGACCATAAACAAGCATTTCATCAAATAGAAAATATGCAAACTCTATAGATTCAAATAAAAGAGATGTGTACATATCAATAGGGCTACTCCCTAATCCTAAAATCAAGAATCTACTCCATTGCAAGGAAATTTAAACACAAAAATAATTAAATAAGCATTCTTATATTCCAAAATAGAGAATTGAGAGGAAGAAATGCTTAAAAATATTTGTAAGAAATGTATTCGGAAGGAATCCTTGCTCTGGAGGTGGATGGATCGTCTTGATGGAAGAAGATGGATGCTCCAGATTTCCATAAGAAGGAGAAAACTCTCTCTAAGGAAGGGGGAGGATCCCTCTGGTCCAAGATGAATCAAGCAAGGGCTTGCTTGACCCTTTTATACCTCCCTCAAACTTTCCAGATATATCGCATTATTTGGGCTCCACCAAAATCAAAATTTCACCCATTAGACCTCATTTTC
Source organism: Hedychium gardnerianum (assembly GCA_038050645.1). NCBI lineage: Eukaryota > Viridiplantae > Streptophyta > Magnoliopsida > Zingiberales > Zingiberaceae > Hedychium > Hedychium gardnerianum. Next base: position 9,979,386 of record JBBUKS010000002.1, on the reverse strand, counting down.
TCGGGTTGTACTCTGAATTAAACTTGTAGAGCTTGACATTATCTTCAATTTGATAGGTTAAACACCTTACAACTCCAATCAAGCAAAGAGTTATGGACATTCAAAATTTGGTCTGCAGTTTAAATCGGAGGATGACACGGGCTGTGACCTCCAACATGGGGGGCCCATGGTAAGCACTATTTGCTCTACTAAAACCATATTTTAACCCATTAGACCTCATTTCTTGGGTTGGACTCTAAAGTAAATTTGTAGATCTTGAAATTATCTTCAATTTGATTGGTCGAATGCCTTAAACCAATCAAAAAAAAAGTTATGATCGTTTTAATATTGGTTTGCAGTGCTGAATCGGAGGCTGACATATCGTGCCTGCCAACACGGGGGGTCTGTGTTGGGCACTGTATTGGGCTAAAAAGTGGCCACAACTATGCCAAATTGGTAAGACTAGGCACCAATTTGAGTTGTGGCATGTGTGGCGACACGGGCTGTGCGAGTTGGCACAGCCCGCCCGTGGCGTGTGCTGAAGAAGTCTGAAAATGAGCACAACTTATGCCGGCTAGCACAGGCTACACATGGCGCTGTTGGAGAGCCCTAGAAATGGGGCATGGGTTGTGCTGGCTGCCACGACCCCCCATGTCAAGCACTGTAAACTCTTGGACTCCTCTTGAAAAATGGTCTTTGAACCACCTTTTAGCTCCTTTTCAAGTCCTATCAATAAAAACAAACAAAATTAGCTCTCTAAAGTAGAAGGTAATAAAATAAAGCACAAATAGATGAAAACATGTGATATAAGCACTAGAAATGGGATAAAATGTGTCAAACTAAGATAAAAACCCTATATGAAATGCACATATCAAAATCCCTCAAACTTAAACCTTTGCTTGTTCTCAAACAAAAATTGCAATATAGATTTATGTGTGTAAATGATGCATCATAATCCCTAGTAAATCAATCTAATCCTATCATGCAGTTTCATTGATGAGCTTGATACAAAGTTGTATGAGTGTGGCCTAAGTAGAAATTCTCTGTGGTTCGTGCAATGAGTGGCTTAATATTTTAAAGTATTAACTTCCAGTCCTAGTCAAGTTGTCATCTAACTGTGTTCCTAATGCTTCCGACGATAGACACTTAACTACCACACGCAAGGTTCTTCCCTCTCAAACTACATAAGGTCTCAAAGGGATACTCGGTATTAAGAGTAACATAACAGTTATTTCCACATTAACCTAACTTGGTCTCAAAGGGGTAATTTGTCAGTTTCAACTCATGACAACTATTTTTTTATCCCTTATTCTTTCTCTTCTTCGCCTTTTTTTCCCTAAGTGCTTGCAAGGTGCAAGACTTAAACAAACCCTTGTTTGGGATTTTGATTTTTTCTAATGAGTTGACATGATCCGAATTTATCCCGTAACCAAAATGTAGTTGAGAGGTCACCTAGGAAGCAAAAGTACTAGTCCGGTTCTATGAATGATGACTATTTCAGATGTATCTACTATCAAAGTCAAGCATATTATAAAGAGATCCTAAAACTAGGCCAACACTCAAACTCTTTCAATAAAAATATTGCTCACTTCATGCTACTATAGATAGGAAGAAATAGATCACTAGGCATACTAGTATAAAAAAAATCACAACCACATAAATATCTAGAACAAGTATGCTAGCATTTTGCCACGAGGAACAAACACATCGTGACATGATATACGATGCACTAGAAGAAAAATTTATGCAAAAGGAAGCATAACAAAACATACTAACAACCCAACATATATACTTCCCTCAGACTTAAATCATTTATTATCCCAATTAAAACAAATATCTAATATAGAGGAGTTTTGAAGTGAGGGAAATTACCAAGTTATGCACATCAAACGTTTGAGTCATTCATACACCGAAGTCACCCCTCGTCAAGTAGTCACACTCATAATCTTTGAATCCTTTGAGACACGACCAACCTTCCTTTTTCTCCTCATCTCCATCCACGCTGCCATGTCCAGCTCAAGGATTCCTGAAATGAAACAAAACAAAATATTAAAAACTTCATAACAAAGGAGAAACTTAAATGAAAAGGAAAAGAGAAACTTGGGTTGCCTCCCAAGAAGTGCTTATTTATGGTCATTAGCTCGACCCCGTATTTGGTTTATCGACGAAGTGTCTTCTAAACCTCGCTCTTGCCGGAGTGAGATACCTCTGGACTTTCTTTCCAAGAGTTCTTGGCCTTTCATCAATTATGGTCATCCACAATGGCTCGTTACATGGTCGTCTATGTGATTGCTATGAAAAATATTTTCTACCACAAAAATGCTCAAGAAAAGGTTGAGTAGTAGCTTCAGATATATCAAATAAAATCTTACCAATCATCAAAGGGAGTATATCATCGAACTTGGTTCAAAGGTGGGTAGGAAAGGCTCTAGCTCAAGTGGTGGTGTCACTAAAAGAGGTGATTCTTGGGGCTTTGCCTCCACTACACAAGTCCTCAGCATCCATCTTGCTCATAAAAAAAAATTGCCCACCTGAATGAGAGAGGTCAGAAAGGCATAAAAAGAAATGCAGTAGTAAAGACAAAAAGAAATCTAGACTAACTAAATCACTAATCAATTTTAATATAAAAACTCCTCGAAAATGGCGCCAAAAACATGATGTGTGCAAACCGCAAGTGCACGGTGTGTCATCAAGTAATAAAATATCGATCCACAAGGACTGTTGACTAATACTAATTGAGTTGGTGGAGCTAGTTATCTAGACAATCGAGGGGTTGTTAGAGTCACAAATGAGAGCTTGAGAGCAAAAGAGAGAGTTGAGAGAGAAAGAGGAGAAGGTTTGAGAGAGTGAGCTAAGCACAAGAGAGAGTTGAAAGGGAGAGAGAAAGAGAGAGTGAGCAAGATCACTGAGAGAGGGAGTTGATTAGGGAAAAAGATTCTAGGACTTCAGTTTTACCACAATGATTGTAAACACCTAATCTATGTTTGGTTTCCTATCCTCAATGGTGATTTATATAGGTAGAATGTCCTATGTATTCGATGTGAATTTTTGGAACTACACCGACATTTTAATTCCAATTATCCTCTACTTTTAAAGCAATAGAGCTAAGGGGTTTCTTTCTTAAGGAGATCTCTATCACATGATCCCACAACCCTCGAGATGCCTACTCTTACTGTATGGCTATGAATTGGAATCGATCGGTTAAGATCTAAGACAATCTATTATTCCTCGTGGCATACTGATGTGCTTTCGTAGTCGACTCTCCATGTCTCAAGGTTCTACGGGTCGAAGGATTGGGTTCTCCTTTTGGTTCATTCTCAAATCCTCATGGGATACTAATCTTGTGGTTTTGGCATCAAGATTGTCTTAAATTATTAGATTCGGACCGTAAATAAGCATTTCATCAAATAGAAAACAAGTAAACTCTATAGATTCAAACAAAAGAGATGTTTACATATCAATAATGCTACTCCCTAATCCTAAATTCAAGAGTCTACTCCATTGCAAAGAAATTACTCTGAATGGAACTTGTATAACTTGAAATTAACTTCAATTTGATAGGTCGAACGCCTTAAATCTCCAACAAAGCGAAAAATTATAGTCATTTAAAATTTGGTTTGCAGTCTGAACCGGAGGCTAACACGATTCATGGCCACCATCATGGGGGCCCATGGCAGGCACTATTTTCTCCACCAAAACCATGTTTTCACCCATTAGACCTCATTTTCTTCGGTTGTACCATGAAGAAAATTTGCGGATCTTGAAATTATCTTTAATTTGATAGGTCGAACACCTTAAAACTCCAACCGAGCGAAAAATTATGACTATTTTTAGATTAGTCTGTAGTGTTGAACCAGAGGCTAACCTGTGTCATGCTTGCCAACACGGGGGGTCTGTATCGGGCATTGTATTGAGCTAAAAAGTGGCCACGACCATGCCAAATTGGCACGACTAGGCCGTGGCGCCCCCTAGGAAGCATATGAGCTATGGCACAGCCTGTGGCAGTTGGCACGAGTGGTGACACAGGTCATGCCAGCTAGCACGACCCACCCGTGATGAGTGCTAAAGAAGTACGAGAATGGAATGGCCCATGGCACTACTAGAGAGGCCTGGAAATGGGGCACGAGCCGTGCTGACTAGCACGACCCCTCGTGTCAAGCACTGTAGACTCCTGGACTCCTCTTAAAAAATGGTCTTTGAATCCCATTTTACCTCCTTTTCACGTCTTATTAATGAAAATAAAAAAAAAGAACTCTCTGAACTAGAAAGTAACAAAATGAAGCACGAATAGATGAAAACATGTGATATATGCACTAGAAATGGGATAAAATATGTGTCTAACTAAAATAAAAACCCTATATGAAATGCACACATCACCCAACAATCCCCCCTCAAACGAAGGATCATAGAGCACCCTGCCCCTAAGAGGAAAGCCTATCCATTTGACCTGCCCCTCGGTCCACCTGACCTACTAGGACTTTCTTGCCTAGCCGCAACTAGGGCTTCTTTGCCTTGCTATCCACTAAGACTTCCTACTTGGTGTTTGGTCCTCTTGATCCGAACACAGGAGCCCTTACTTCCTTTGTTCGAGGTCAATATTCAACTCACATGGCTCGATTAGACCATAACTCTTATGCACAGTCGGCGGTTAGACCTTTAGATAATCCGGGTTCTAATACCAATTGTTAGGACTAAAAGATTCACATATCTCCACAATGGTATGATATTATTCACTTTAGGTCTAAGCCCTCATGGATTTATTTTTGGTCTCTACCCAAAAGGCCTCATACCAATGGAGATATCTTCCTCTTATAAGTCCATGATCTTTTCCATGTATTACCAATGTGAGACTTTGATTGTATCCCAACAATCCTCCCCTCAAACGAAGGACCACCATTACTCTCATGGTCCAGGCCTCCCCTCAAGCATCTGGTCACTCTTGACCTGCTTTGGGCCTCTCCACAAGCATCGGGTCACTCTTGACCTACTCTGAGCATCCCCACAAGTATCGGGTCACTCTTGACCTTCTCTGAGTCTCCTCGCAAGCATTCAATCACTCTTGACCTACTCAGCGCCTCCCTGTAAGCATATAATCATTCTTGACCTGCTCTGGGCCTCCCCTCAAGTATTCGATCATTCTTGACCTAGTCAGGACTTCCTTACCCCTCAGTCCAAATGACTTACTAGGTCTTCCTTGCCTAGCCGCAACTAGGGCTTCTCTACCTAGCCGCAACTAGGTCTTTTTCCGAGATGTCTACTAGGACTTCCTGCTTGGTATTTGGTCCTCTTGATTCGGACACGGGAGCCCCCACTTTTTTTGTTTGAGGTGAATATTCTAGAGCACATTCGGCGGTTAAACCTTCTAGTAGTCGAGGCTTTGATACCACTTGTTAGGAACAAAAGAATTCGCATATTTCCACAATGGTATGATATTTTCCACTTTGCTCCTAAGCCCTCATAGATTTATTTTTGGGCTCTATCGAAAATGCCTCATACCAATGGAGATATCTTTCATCTTTATAAACTTATGATTTTTTCCATGTATTTCTAATGTGGGACTTTGATTGTATTCCTAACAATCCTTCCCTCAAATGAATGACCACCATTACGTTCATGGTTTGAGTCTCCTCTCAAGCATCTAGTCACTCTTGATCTACTCTCGGCCTCCCCACAAGCATCCGATCACTCTTAACCTGCTCCGAGCCTCCCCTCAACTTTGTTCAAGGCCACCCCACATGACATCCGGTCTAGACCATGACTCTGATACCACTTCCTAGGCCCAAAGTGAACAATATCATACCATTATGGAGATATCTTAATTCCTTCGGTCCTAACAATTGATATCAAAGCTCTGATACCAATTGTTAGGACTAAAAGAATTAATATATCTCCACAATGGTATGAGGCCTTTTGGGTAGAGCCCAAAAATAAATTCATGAGAGCTTAGACCCAAAGTGGATAATATCGTACTATTGTGGAGATATCTGAATTCTTTTGGTCCTAACAATTGGTATTAGAGCTATGGTCCAAATCAGATGCCATGTGGGTGGCCTTGAACGAAGTTAAGGGGAGGCCCAGATTAGGTTAAGAGTGACCGAATGTTTGCGGGGAGGCCCGGAGCAGGTCAAGATTGATCGGATGCTTGGACCATGAGAGTAATGGTGATCCTTCGTTTGAGGTGAGGATTGTTGGGAATGTAATCAAAGTCCCACATTGAAAATGCATGGAAAAGATCATGGGTTTAAAAGATGGATAATATCATACTGGTATTAGACCTTTTAGGTAGAGTCCAAAAATAAATTCATTAGAGATTAGGCCCAAAGTGGATAATATCATACTATTGTGAAAATATCTGAATTCTTTTGGTCCTAACAAACAAAGGTTAAACAATCTTCAAATTCAAAATTAAATTTGAAATCAAGATAAAATTGAAAATCATCTCACAAAAACTTTAGGTTATCATGCTTGATTGTACTGAGACACTTAAAATGGGCGAGATGACAAGGACCATTAAATTGAAAGTTTTTGAAAAAGTTTTAAAAGTCCCTAGGATTATTTTCTAAAAATTATTTTTAAAATAGTCATTCAACTTAATAATGTTTTAATGAATTTCATGATTGATTGAGTATACTTAGAGTAAAGATTCATAAGTCAACCTAGAATATCTAGACGCCTAGACACTTAGGTAGATTTTCTTGTGGTTAACAAGAATAACCATGGTGTGTCAGGTCAAGGGGAGGTAGTGTTGAAAATTTTGATAATTCTTTTAAAAATTATTGATTTTTTAAAAAATATTTTTTTAATTGCTTGAAAGTATTTTTGAATACTATTGAAAATATTTTGAAAACTTTTGATTTTTTTTTTGAAACTTTTGAAAACTCTTTGAAAATTCTAGAAATATTTTTGAAAAAAAAAACCTTTGAAAAGTCTAGAAGTTTTTTTTTGAAAAATCTTTAGTCTTTGAGAGATATAGAAAGTTTTTGAAAAACCTTTGAAATACTTTGAATATCTTAGAAAACCTTTTGAAAAGTCTATAAATTGTTTGAAAATACTTTGAAAATTTTGTTTTTCTTCAATTTTTTTTTTAAAATAGTACTTTCACTTAAATATTTCACATGTTTTCAAAAATTATTCTTTTTAAATGCGCCTTAATTATGTCTTTCAAAATGTTATTTCCAAATAATTTAATATCTCATGGAAATATACTTTTGAAAACTAAAATTCATTGTTGGTGTAAAACCTAAGGTAACCTTAGGTAATGTAGTTTTTGATGTGTGTCAGAGGGGGAGTGTGAATCTTAAGTTAGAAACATTTAGAATCTCTAGTTTTGGCTTAAAACCCTTAAGACCTAAACATAACTTAAGCATATTGTCAAGCATCAAAAAGAAAGAGATTGTTGGTAGAGGGAGCACAAATAATCTAACTTAACCTTTAGGGTTTTGTTGTTTAACAATATAGCAAGGTCTGGTCAAGTTTGACTAAGGGTTGATCCAAATAGGACTTGATATTTGGAAGAGAGAAGTCTAGTCAGGTCAAGGTTGACTAGATGACTAGCGAGGGAAAACCCTACTTGTGGCTAGGCAAGGAAGTCATGGTCAAAGGGATTGATAAGGAAGTCCTGGTCGAAGGGATTGGGCAAGGAAGTCCTAGTCGGAGGGATTGGGCAAGAAGTCTTGGTAGATCGATGACATTGGGCAGGAAGCCCTAGGGTCGAGGACACCAGGCAAGAAGACTTGGGGGTCGAGGACACTAGGCAGGAAGTCTAGATAGGTCAAGGACTGAAGGTCTAGTGAAAAGTGTTAATTCTTACTTAATTATTTGTAATAGGTATGACTTGAGTTAGGTTAGCCACTGTTCGTGGTTGTGGTCTGGGTCTTCCATGGAGATGACCTATTGAGTCAACGGGACCTAGACTTGATGCCCAAGAGGTAAATTTTTCTGGGGTTCCGACTGAGATTGAGTTTGATAGCATGAGTCAGGCTCATCACACCCTTATGGGAGGTCTGGGATTACAGTCTCAAGAAATACCACCAACGGTACCAACCCAGACTATTGCTAGTTGGGTGATGGATAGAACTCATATATCAATTTTAGCTCGATCAACTAAGGGTCAATTTACTCTATTTCATGGAGATTACGACCAATGGGTCGCTCGTGTGTGGTTAGATAACCAGGGAGGCACATACATGTACATAACCTGCACTAACACAGAGAAGACTACATTAGCTATATATCATCAATGAGATCAAGTTGATACTTGGTCGATGATGTAGAGGATGATTTTCGGGATCAGTCAATTACTTGGATTTTATTTTGTGATGCTGATGAGAGGCATTAGATGGACCATTTTGTGTAAGAATTGGTAGAATTCTTAAACTCAGATCACATGACTTAGTGGTATCTCTGTCATTTGGAGATGTCCTAACCATTAGTCAGGAAGTCAGGAGATGCCCCTTGGACTTCAATAGTCATTCACTGATAGTGGATCTTCAGGTGCTCATTATGACAGAATTAGACATCATCCTGGGCATGGATTGGATGACTACCTACTATGTTATAATTGACTGTTGAGCAAGAGTAGTCACTTTTCGACTTTCAGATCATCCCTCTTAAAAATTCGTTGGGACTAAGGATGATAAGATATCTATAGTCATTGATTAAGGCTAAGGAAGATGGTGTTTCATAGCCCTTGGACGTTTCTATAGTTAGAGAATGTCCGGACGTATTTCCGGAAGAACTCCCTAGCTTGCCCCGAAAAGGCAAGTGGAGTTTATGATTGAGTCAATTCTAGGTACAACACTGGTATCAAAGACTACATACAGAATAACTCATTATCTTTATAGACGATATTCTGATATATTCTCGATCAGAGATGGAGCATGAACGACATCTTCACATAGTTCTGGAGATTCTTCGATGAGAACATCTCTATGCGAAGTTTAGTAAGTGTGCATCTTAGATATTTTCAGTGGGATTTCTCATACATGTTTTCTCTAGTAGAGGGATATCGATGAATTCCTTGAGAGTAGAGGTCGTTACAGGTTAGGAGGAACTGAAGACAGTACAAAAAGTTCGTAGCTTTCTGTGATTGGTTGGATATTGTCGGAAATTTGTAAAGGGTTTTTCTAGCATTGCTCTACCCTTAACTCAATTGACCAGGAAGGGAGTAAATTTGCATGGATAGAGGCATGAGAGACAAGTTTTCAAGAGCTCAAACAAAGACTAGTTACTACAACCATATTCATGCTTCCCTCTGGGGAAGATGGATTTGTGTTCTACATTGATGTATTGCTATAGGGGACAGATGCAGTTTTTGATGCAACAAGATCAGGTAGTATCATATTTTTCTCGTCAGCTGAAAGATCATGAGAGGAATTACCATGTCCATGATTTTGAATTAGCAAACAAAATTTTCATGTGATGAGAATGGTATCCTATGTTTTTCGCGAAAGATCGTGTGCATCCGAGTCACACCCAGTTAAAGAGGACTGACTTCGGGATGCACATCGATCTGGATTTGCCATCCATCCGGGTGGTACCGAATGTATTGAGACTTGAGACACTCTATTGGTAGAATGACATGGAAAAGGGACAGCATATTTTGTGTGGCTCGATGTCTGGTATGCCAGCAAGGGAAGGTTGAGTAGCAGAGATGAGCAGAGTTGCTTCAGAAGATTCAGATTCTAGATGGAAGTGGGAGCATATCACTATGATTTTTATAGTGGATTTACCTAGGACATGGAAGGGATAGGATATGATTCGAGTGATCATGGATCGATTAACCAAATCTGCACACTTTCTACCAATTTGTAGGACAGATTCTTTGGATCGCCTGGCGGAGTTATTGTTAAATACGGCAAATAAAATAAGATTAAAAGAATTTTTGGAAAATTTTAGTAATTTTCTGGGATTTAATTGGAGTCATTTGGAGGAATTTACGGGGATATAAATAACAGGCTTTTGGAGGACCTGTTT
>JBBUKS010000002.1:9920531-9955391 GCA_038050645.1 Hedychium gardnerianum | reverse complement strand
TAAATTTTAAGTTTGAAAAAAATTACACATAATACTTAATAAGGTGTGATATGTAGGTTAACAAAATTCATATATAATATATAACAATCTTGTAGTATTTTACAAACAATTAATATTTGTTGACAATAATTTTATTTTGGGAACTTTTTTAGATGAACTCCGAAGAAGCAATTTGTCACTACCTTTTTAATCCGGCCCAAGTTCGATCCAGACCCGGATTTGATTTGGGCCGGCCCGACAATGGTTTTGATCGCGGCGATTAAGGTCCATCGGGCTCGACGAGCTTCTGATAAGCCCGCGTCGTTAGGGCTCTGGGGAAACCCATGATTACCACTTCCTCGTCTCGGCGGCGGCGATGGCGGCGCAGCAAGGAATGAAGGCATCCTCGCACTCCGGATCTTGACACCGAAGTCGTACGATGAAGAAATTTCCGGTGAATCACCAATACTTTTTCCTCCTCATGTTTTCCTTCCCCATCTTGTCTTACGCTTTACAATTTTCTCCTCTGCCATTCTCCTGTCACTATATTTGGTTTTTCTCCGCCATCGTTTTCGCATCGTTGCGCACGAGTTCATTGAATTGCTAATTTGGATTTTCTAACTGTTTAAACACCATAATATATATATTTTGAATGACACATGATGGTAAAATAAGATTGTTTGGTGGTTTTTATGAACCGAGCGCGAAGGGTACGTGGAAAGTTTGAAATTCGGACAGTTTATTCTGTTTAGTATTATGGTTTCACCATATTAATCAGCATGGTTTTGTATGAGGCATATATATACAAGAGCTTTTATTTCTCTGGATCAGCTCTCTGAAAATGTCCAACATTGTTTGTACGGGAAGAAACAATAGTTTCCATTGCAACAACTTGGAAATCCATCTGCTTCCCACAATAGATAAAATTACTTCATCTTGTTTTTTTAGTTTTACTGCTCCTTTTATTCTATTATTCTATTTGGAAAATGTATCTGTTGTTGTGGAGTTACTGATGTAGGTTTGATAGCTGTGTATTATAAGATCTTATTCTTGGGTTTGATTGGTCAATGCAGGTGTTAGTCTTTGGGTCTTTTACCGAAGATGAGACTAAGTTATTCCAAAAACAGTCTGAAGATGATTCACGTCCTGTAGAAAAAGAAGGATTGCAGTTTGGATCCTTGAATGCTCCAACTTCATATAAAGGCTCTAATATAGAAACTAGAAAAGTCAATTCATCTGCAAATGCAAAAGGTATCCAAATTTCAAAGTTAACTGGAAACACCCAAGGATGCACCACTCCATCAACATCCAAGAATGATAATAAACCTGCGAATACAAAAATCCAAGCAAATGGGGGCTCCGATAGATGTTCTTCCCACACTATAGGAGTTACTGAAAACGGGCACTGTAACTCTGATTTATCTTCTTTTCAAGAATCTGAGCATGGAACCACAAGCACAACTTTAGCAGGCCCAAAAGCTGGGGTCCAAGTGTCAAAGATCCATAGTGTGCTTGTTGACTCAGGAGCAGTTGCAACTCCCACAGTGGAAACTCTGAAAACTACTAGTGAGAAAGAGCAAGTGGTTAAATGCTTATTGCCCCGTGGGCTAATAAATTCTGGAAATCTATGTTTTTTAAATGCAACAATGCAGGGACTTCTCTCCTGTCCACCATTTGTTCAACTACTGCAGGAGTTAAGGAATCGGAGTATCCCGAAGGTCTGAATCACTCGAAACATTACACCAGCACTCATTTGGTCTTTATCTTCTTTTTTCTTTAAAATTTATTTCCTGATTTCTCTTTCTGTTGTAGATGGGCTTTCCAACTTTGCATGCATTTGTTGATTTTATATGTCAATTTGACGTGCCTAATGATTCAAGACTGACTAATGATGGAAAGAGAGCTATTGAGACTGGGAAGCCTTTTAGTCCAACTATGTTTGATGCTGTTTTGAAAGGTTTTACTCCAGACTTGCCAACTGGAATATCTGGAAGGCATAGGTGTGAACTCACTCATTTTCTGGGTGTGTTTAATTGTATTAATTTCACAGATATTATTTCTATCCATTGTTGTCTAACTTTTCTCATTGTTCTGATATAAATAAAATGTTGAACAATGTCAAAAATTTCTTATATGACAAAGCACTACTTGTCTATGATGTTAAAACCCTTTTTGCATGCTATCGACACTTTCAATTGAAAATTATTCCAAGTGTGATCTTTAACCAATTGGCAGTTGATGTGCATTTTTGTACACTTGGTGTTTTCTTCAGCCTAAAGATGATTGATGTGGCATGAATATTAGGGATGTTTTTAATGGGTGTTCATGTCTGGGCAACTTAATCCACCAATACAACATTAATGGTATTTGGTAGGAACTAGCTGAAGCCGAACTATCACTCTTTTTTAAGAGAAATATGCATACTTTATTGTATAGGATGCATCCTATAATTCATAGGATGTATTTAAGGAATATAAATATTTTACTTTATTGTATATTATTTGGTGTTTTACTTTTAGTTTGACTGGTAGAAGAATCATTAACAACTATCACTCTTTTTTTAGAGAAATATGCATACTTTTATTATATTCCATGTTTTAAATTGTTCAATATCTTGAAGACAATGCTGAGATTGCATTATATTTACTGGAGGAATTAGATTACTATTAGCTGCAAATCTCAGAATGATAATTCCTTTTAAATCTTGTCCAACATATATACTTCTTTCTATAGATCTGATATATCATGTGTTCTTAAGCATAAATTTTATTTTTTAAAAGATCTGTAATTCCTATTTGTTTGTCATTTTCTCCATCTCAAATTCTAATAGTTCTTAAATTAAATAATGATGTTGCAACATTAAAAGCTTTTTTTATTATTTCTCATGGCTATGGATTTTTCAGCATCTAGAAATTAAGATATTCTGGTGGTGCAAGTTGAACCCTAGATAGAAAGTGAAGGCAAGCAGGGAAACGTTAATATATATCTTTTGCACTTCATTACACTGTTTATTAAAGTAAAATAGTTATGATATTTATTTATGAGAACGAAAGAGTGGTGAAAGGGAATAAAATAGCATGCCAATGGAAGCCTCCATGTCATGTGCATAATAGATGTCCTTATTTAACATGGAGTTTAATGTCATTAGCTAATTGCTATCTCATACTCACATATGACATACATCAACTATATGGGTAGAATAAGAAATCACTCAATCATATGAACTGTTTTGAAGGAATGCTTTAAGTTTTTCTTGAGAGGAAATTTTTCCAAACATCAAGTTCTAAATATGCAATCTGTGTTACATATTTACACCAGAATGTGTAAGTGCCCCTTCAATCCTGTTGTTGCTGTAGACTCATCTGATGTTATATTTTTTGCAGACAGGAAGATGCTCAGGAATTCTTGAGTTTTATCATGGACCAAATGCATGATGAATTGTTGAAGCTTGATGACTGTTTATCAGATTCTAATGGGGGAAAGGCAGCTATTATTTCTTCTGCCGAAGAAGATGGCTGGGAAACTGTTGGACCAAAGAACAAATCTGCAGTCACCAGAACTCAGAGTTTTGTTCCTTCACAGCTAAGTGCAATTTTTGGGGGTGAGTCAAGGAGTCTTGTGAAGACAACAGGTAACAAATCGCTTATTCAACATGTTTCTTTGAAATGGGTTGTGCTCATGTGAAGATCTGTCAGTTTTTTTTTGTCTATCCTAAAGAACTCAGAACATGAAACTGTTTTCTGTATTTTCAAAGTCTTAATTTCTCTTATTTTAAATGTCAAGATTATAGTAGTATGGATTATCTATCAAAGCTTTTCCTAATAGCTTCTTTTGGATAAGTGGTATGATTTACTCAATTAAATTGATACAAGGGCAGGAGTCTCTTGTCTGCAATTTTAATCAAGTTTCAGGGCCTTTATGCATTGGAGAGATGTCACTAAATGAGTCTCTTCTGATTTCTTCTTACAAGTTTCTCAGTCCTTTTTATTTATTCATTGTAGTCATTGTAGAGCAAAGAAGTAGCTCAATAATCTCTAATGTTTTGGAGTTAAAATTAGTTGCTTCTTTTTTGCCCTTTTTGATCTACTCAGCGTCAAAAACTGTCTTTATAGTGCCATATGCAGTATTTCAGGCATCCAGTGCATTACACACTTGAATACACACGTGATGACATACTGCTTTATCTTCATTCTTCAACGAGCTCAATCTGAGCAACCTATTTTTTTTCGTTAAACCCATCTCAGTATCTTTAAGAATAGATCAAATAAGAAGATAGACTGATTAGTTTGTGGTTAAATTAATCCAATTATGTTGAATTGACAACATGAGAAGGGAAGAGATCTCTTGATTGAAAAAGTTGTGATTAGCGCAAAGATTGCTTATTTGATGCTTAAAAGAAAAAATGTTTGATTTTAATCAGAGTTTGATTTGAGATTTTTTTTTATTTATGGAAATGCTATGCATTTTTCACAATTCCTGGAAAACGAGATTATGCATGAGACAGTTTTATTTCACTTCATCCTATGGTAAGGTCATATTTTGAGCTAATGTCTGTATGGTCATGGCTCACATGACCTAAACCTGTGGTTGTGAACGGCAAGCTGAACTCTGAAACTGCCCTGTTCCAGGTTTAAACTTGATGATCTTGCTATAAATCTTCTTACTGCACAATTTGACATAAGTGTAGCTACTGTATACCATTTTTTTTAAACTATTGATTAATTTTCTTTGTGTTGATGCTTCCACACCCAGTGATTTTCTGGCATAGAAGATATTTATGTAAGAAATAATGAGCTGAATATTTATTTTCTCCATGCCAATGTAACAAAGAAAAATAAATTCCATCTTGTAGAACATTTACAAAATTGCATGAGTTGTGTTTGTATCATCTATGTGAAATTTAATAAAATTTCTATGGAGGATTTGGATTTTTTTTATTGTTACCAATCTATTTGTTTGACTTAAAACATCTGTTCTAGGCAACAAGGCTTCTGCAACAGTTCAGCCATTCCTCTTGCTCCATCTTGACATTTTCCCAGAGACTGTTCAAACTATCGAGGATGCACTACATTTGTTCTCTGCGCCAGAAGTTCTTGAAGGATATAAAGCATCACATGGCAAGGTTTACTTTTTCTGTAGCCTTTTGTATATATTTGCTTGTTGAATTAGTGAGTTGAAATGTTTTTTAGTACCAAGATTGAATTGGGGTGAAGGTATGATGGATGCTATTCAACAACCTGATATTTATATTTTATTTGTTGAATTCCTGACAAAAGAGAAGTCAAATGGTAATGACCAATGAAGTTTCAATTAATTGCCAAAGTATTATAGGATTTGAATATTTCTATAGATATTAGTGAACTTTCTTAGATAATGCCACGCCACTATGTGTAGAGGCATATAAGAAAAACTTAACCTATTCCGCAGATTCGAATATTTAACATAATGTGTAATAAGAAAAATATGCCATTGGTACAAAAAGTCCAGAAATCAAAAGTTAAACAAATTCTACTGTGCATACCTTGCAATATCATCATCAATTTAGTTTTCTACCCTCTATATATCGTCAACAAATCAATCATGATAGGTTCATGAGTACCAGAAAGGCAGAAACACACTCCTTATGCAAGTAATAAAATATATTTAATTCCAGAATACTCTGCAAATGATACGGTGTTATATATTTTCATAATTTATTTTTAAATCTTAACAGCTAATTAAGCTGCACCAAACTAATATTTTGAGTTTTATTGTTCATTTGAAGTCAGATTAGGATTGGGTTGAGCAGGTAGGCTTGATGATTAGGTTAGGTGGATTCAAATTAGGCTTGATTTGAATTCATTTTGGCCACTTTAGGTTTCAACGAAGTTTATACTTGGGTAGTTCAGTTCAGTCATGATTGGTTAGATTTAGTGTATTTTTGATTGGTTAGAAATTATATATATTTTCTCCTCTTTCCCTCTCTCCACGCGCTCCGCTCTTCTCTCAACCTTTCTTTCCCTCCTTCCTCACTGCATTATATTGTGGCCCGACCAAAGCTTCCAGGGGTGACTCTTTTCCCTCTCCTCTCTAGCATCCCTCTCTCTTCTCTCTTACCCTTCTCTCAGTTTCTCTCCCTCTCACCTCTCTTTGATGTGTTTCTACCGCCAACCGATTTTAGACATAGAGCTGCTGTCATTAGCGGTCTTCTTCCCTTCCGATGAGGTAGAAAGCCCTAGACCTAGTGATGCAACACAAAAAGAGAGACTAATTGTTCCTAGATTTGTGGAGTAGGAATTTAAAATTTGGGGTAAAGAGGTGTAGAAAGGTTACAGAAACTTAGGCTTTGATTACTTGTCTACTGATAACTCAATTTCAATTGATTCAACTTCCATGTTTGAGATTGGTTTGTCCCATTATTTGTTTGCTTTATATTTGTCACTACCTAGCTTTTGAAGTCCTTATCTAAAGAGAGATTAATTGAGTATGTAAATAGTAAAATATATATTAAAATTGTGAACTATAAGTCGCTTTTAACTGTCTACAGCGATGTGGTAGCGTGGGACATATACAGTTACTATTTATTTTGTGTTGATGCTATATCGTTGTTTATCATCGGCAAGTCTCAGTCCATGTGAGGTCTCAGTCCGCGTGTCAGAAGACACTATTTATATTTTGGAGATCTCGTTGCTCCAATGATTCACTCCTAAGTGGATTTACTTGTCAAAAATAAATGATGATAATTAAATGTGGATATAAATACATGAATAAGCAGCATAAAATTTTACGTTAAAATAAAACCCCAACTTAAAAACTTTAGTGTTAAAATGAGAATCCTTGTTGTTTGCCTACTTTGCAATTTATACTTGCTCTCTATTTTCTTTGGCCTCCAGTTTAGGCAAGGATTGATTTTTAAGTTTTAATTGGTTTTATCTTGTGTATAAAGTTACTGAGAGATTTCTGGGTGTGCTGAAAACCACTTTCGTTTTACCTTTCATTTTTTTTGTTTGACATTTTATTTTTTCTACATCTTAAAAGGAAGTGCATCTTGGTATGTGGAAGCACACCTCTGATCGTGAGATTCACATCACAAAAACAGTGACAAGTAAATCACAAAATATTTTTGGATTGAATTCTTAATGACAAGTCATGATGTGATAACAGTTGGCCATCTCTTGTTTTTTTTTTCTCGCCGGAATTTGTATTTGTTAATATATCATATTAGATTTCCAGTCTTGTTTCTATTATTGCAAAGAAAAGAGCACCATATTTCATGCATTTGGCACTTGTTCTTCCATATATTTTTTATTAATTTTTTAAAATAATTCCAAACACCTGATGTTTCTTTTCTCATACGTTGACCTGCTCAACTTCTTTTTCCTTACGCATTTCTTGTTTCTTCAACTTATTATCATCCCCATCCTCATTGTCATTAGTTTGATTGACATCTTTGCTTCTTAAGTCCAAATTGACATTGAAATCGAGTTCATCTAATCCCCAATTGCCTTTATGCTAATAATGTATCTGCTTTCGATTTTCTGAGTTCTCTCCTGGTTGTTGGTGCAGGCTGGGGTTGTAGATGCTAGTAAATCAGTGAAAATACAAAAGCTTTCCAAGATAATGATACTGCATTTGAAGAGGTTCAGCTATGGAAGCAACGGAAGCACAAAATTGCTCAAGCCTGTTCATTTCCCATTAGAGCTTGTTATCGGTCGCGAACTACTCGTTTCCCCATCCGAGGTATTTTTTTTCATGTTTATTTCTGATTCCCCTCATCATTCTCCTGTTTCCATGTCTGTTCATGTTCTTATTATTCTTCAACCTGCTTCACCAATAAAAGTCCTTTCTCTCAATGCAGCGGCGGAGATACGAGCTTGTGGCAACTATAACGCACCATGGGCGAGAACCCACAAAGGGCCATTACACTGCCGATGCAAGGTATGGTGATGTATGGCTTCGGTACGACGATGCATCTGTCACAGCGGTTACTACAAACAAGGTCCTGCATGACCAGGCTTATGTTCTATTCTATAAGCAAATGCAATGTCCTACTTAATCTGTTGACCCGATCTCAGGATGTACACAGAATTACTTATGTGGTTACATGTAGAGTTCTTATCGGTATGTGGATTAGGGCAGGATTGAGGTGTCAGAGGTTTTGCCACAGTCAATGTATACTGGCCTAAAAGCCATTTTTATACTAGAGTTATTATTTCTTCTTCTTTTTGGAGACCATGAGGCGGCTTGGTTTGACAGTAGATTCACCAGTTGATCGAGCTCAGAGATCTGAGTCGATCGGAAGGTCAACACGCTATTTCTGGTTTGTTTTGTAGCCTTGAGCATTTGTTTAGCGATAGTTTTGCATTCAAGTGCTTTGCGTAAGCTTCCAACCTTGATTTCTACTGCTGTTAGGCCCTTGTGGTGGATGAATTGACATTTTCTAGCTCAACGATAATGGGAGCTTCAGTCTCTCTTTATATCTTGGGCAAAAGTTAAAAGAGTATTTTTTTTATATTGGAATTGTTAAAAGTGAGTATCTATTTTTTATTATCAAAAAATATCTCATTTTAAATTAGTATATATTTTTTAAAAATTTGTTTATGTTATTATAGTAGTTACGAGATAATTATGATATAATAGTTATGAGGTTATAATTTTTATAATATAATATATATATTTTTATTTTTGATAATTTAAATATTTAATTTTTTAAATTGATTAATTTTGAAAATTATTGATTTAATGTTATGAATTTTTTTTTGCTGATGATCAAAAATAAATTAAAAAATATTAATAAAAATTTATTATGTCATTGAAATTTGATTTTTTTTAATTATTTATTAAAAGATTTAATTGTTGTCCGGAGTTTTTTAATATAATATTGATTATACACGAAGCGTCTATATTATTATTATAATATATTTTGATCCGAATTAAAATGTTAATCGTTATAAAATTGTAACGGATTGAAAAAATTATAACAGTTATAATTATATAGCAATTGTATTGAATCGTAGTTGCTGTGTGTCTACTATAACAACAGGTAGTTTTAATTCCAATAAAAATAAGGTCTTAATTTTTAGAAAAAAAGAGACAATTCTTTTAAGAAAAAAATAAAATAAAAAATAAAAATCTTGATCTGCATTACACGCCTCGACCTCGCTCTGTGCCTAACGTTCTCTGGGCCCCACAGCTCGTTCGGTATTTTATCGAATAAATCAACGTGGGCGATGAGCGGAGACCACGTTGCGAACTTTTTTTTATGCGATGCTTTGTTTCGCCCTCGTCCGATGCCTTTGCCTTCCTTCGCTGCCGCAACTACTGCCACTGCTACTTGTTCCGTTGCATCACCACCAACCGCGTCGAGCTCACTACGAATCTTCAACACCTACCTCGCCACTTGCCTCGGGTTGAGATTGACCTCCTCCTCCGTTCGCACTCTGCTCCCCCTCAGTCATCGCCTCAAAGCTCGCTCCTTCCTCGCACCCGTCTTCTTCCGCTCGCCTACCCCTCTTCCCACAGGTACTGCTGCTAATCGCCATACTTTACTGCTAGAAGGCGTTTCTAGGGATTTCTAATTGTGGTTCTATTACCTACTTCGGGTTCTCTTATTCTTGCGCTCTTTTTTCCGGCCTTTCTCCCACAAAACTCAAGGCGGAGGATTGCTAGGGTTGAGTTGCTGTTGTGGAAGTGGAGGTATAAGTGCCGCTTTATGTTCACTTTACTCGGGTGGATGAATAGGAGGGAAAGGAAAAATGTAAATACACATAGAGAAAGTTAATTTTGTTATACATGCATTATTTTTGTTCAATTTTCCCCCCCTCTCCTTCCTCCTTTTTCTCCACCCGTCTAAACAAGTCATGGACGTCGTTGAGCTTGACTGAAAAATTTGCATCTCGAGCCCTGGTCATATTGATTTTTGGGTTTCCCCTTACTCGGTCGCTCATACTGTTGCAGAAGTGGAGGCGTAGTTGCAGCTTTGTGTTCCTTTTATTCTGGTGGATGAATAGGAGGGAAAGGAACAATGACTGCTCATAAAAAAGTCATATTTTTTCTCCATATGTTATTTTTGTTCCTTGTCCCCTCCGTCTCCTTCCTATTCATTCATCCAACTAAACAGGCCAATGATGCTGATGAGTTCGGCTGAAAAAGTTTGCATCTTGATCATATTTTTTTTTGGGTTTTCCTCTTACTGGCGCGCTCCATTTTTTGGGCCAAGATTGAAAATTGTTGCCCGTTGTTTCCATAAACGTGTATTCTGCTAATAGATTCTTAGGGTTAATTTTTGTTGCAAAAGTGGAGGCGTAGGTGCAGCTTTATGTTCCTTTTAGTTGGATGGATGAATATGAGGGAAAGGAACAATAAATGTACATAAAAGAAAAAAAAAACTCATTGGTATTGATGGTGTTATATCTGTTCAGATGATTAGTACCATTGTTCAGATTATTTTATGAGTAACTTGGCCAAAATAACTGTACTATAATCTATGTTCAAATTACTTCCTAGTTTTCTCATGTGTAGTATCCTTTATGCATGTTATCATATGATAATGTTAATATATTATTTTTTAGGTCCCTCACTAGAGTGGTGGCGATGCTAAAATTCTATTACTTCCCTTGTAGGCTTATACACTAGAGAAGAAAGAATATAGGTTCATGTCAGGTTGCTAGTTCCTTCTTTACTTTTTAATTAAATTTTTATGCAGTGAAATACTGTCATCATCTTATCTTAATTGCCTAAATGACAATTTAGGTGGCGTTTCTAGACCCCCAATCAAATTGATTATTATTATTTTACATTTTTTACTTTGTAAGATATTTCAGGATGCATTTTTCTTGTTTGAACTGTTTAATTCAAGGTTAAACTAATTGAGATTGTGAGATCATGTTAGCTTATACCATGACATGTTTCTACTAGATGGCTGAAGCCAAGACTTCTCTTTGTTGGTATGCAGTCTTAGCAGGTGCAAATAGATGTTATGAGTTGATTAAACAGTTGCTCATCTATTTACAGATATGGGAAGCAATGGGGTTCTTCTAGGAAAGGAACCTGACTTAGTTCTCTCCTCTTCATATGAGGCTGCAATGCAGGCCCTTTCCTCTCTCATTGGTGGACGCAAAAATAATGTTAAACCCCCAAAAGGAAAATTGAATACAATGCTTGATTATTTAAAGGTAATTTGGAGCTGATCTCATTCTGAATATTGTAGTTTTTAAATGTATTCAGTAATTGAATTACAGCTCATTGTCTTCTGTCCTCCGTGGTGGATTAGCTTTGATATACATACACAGTTGATCTTGAATTACTTATTAAGACTTTTTCCATCTTATTCTTGATCCTGGGTGGGGAGCAACAACTTTGGTTTTTTCTTTTTGCCTATAATGTTTGTGAACAAAACACTCCACGAAGAAATTATGCTGATAAAAACAATATATAATGTTAATACATGATGTAAGAAATATTGTCAAATTAGATCTGGTAGTGTGAGAAGCAATGCCTAGTGTTAAAAGGTTCACATTTCTGTAAGAACTAGGCCATGTCAAGTCTAACATGATTCATGAAAGTATAGATACTGCAAACATTTTTCATTGGTTCGGATATGTTACACCCTTGTGCATTGTGACAATGTTTTAGATGAGAAGTGACTTTTCTACATTGTTGTCTTTCTCCATAATTAAATTCCATGGCACGACTCATGGAATCTGTGTTAATCTTGAGTGAGCACTATAGAACCAATATTCATGTTTATGTTTGAACCCTTTGTCTCGCATAGGTTATCACTTTTAGGAATAATATAAGGAGACTAGAGTTCCAATGGGGTATGAGGATCCATATAGCCGACTTCACTTAGTGGGATAAATGCTTAGTTGTTGTTGTATAAGGAGATCAAAGTCTTTTGTTTGTTTTTTCCATTGTAGTTGTTGCTATAATCACGAGTGATTATTTTGCCAACAATTTTTTTTTTCAATGTGTTACATGAACTGGTTAGTGGTGGACTAAGGCATGACTATAATGAAATGAAAATATAATACTTGTTAGGGTGACATGGTTCAGTTTATCTATTTGGTGATAAAACCAAAACCAAACTGAAATAGTTTAGTTTGAAAATTCAAATTGGAATCAAATCATAGTAGCAGGGATGATCCAGGCAAAGAAGAATGTAGTTCAGTGTCTTTCTATCGAGTGCAAAGCCGGAGATAGGTCTCACATGCGGAGTGGGAGAGATGGCAAAACTGATTTTGACAAGGCTAAAAGTTGAACAAGAGGAGGTTTCACAAATTCAAGCAGGAGGAGAGAAAGAAAGAAAAGGTCGATGAGGAGGGAGGCTGTGCCAAGTCACTAGCCTCTCCCTAAGGGGGAATTCCTGTTTGGAAATCGATAACCCAGACAGGATAGGTCTGATACCTTGTTAAATTTTCGGAAAAGAAAATATTGTATTGCATAGGTATAATAAACTACTATACAGTATAACATTGACCCCAACCTAAAAACATCTAGTGTTTAAATCTAGAACTCATAAAACCTAATATTCTTTGACAGTGTTAATGGTATGAGGAAAGAAAGACGACGTCAATGGACAATATGAGTTCTTGACTGATGGATGAGGTCATACTTATGAAGGAACAACTAGAGAACAATGTTGAAAATATTGGGTGTGCGTTTCCATCATGGATAGAAGGATGAAAATAATGGTCAATAATGCACATGATGAACTCAATGAGGGTTGAGGATGGTTGGTGGCAGTGGAGGTTTCAACAGGGTGGAGGATTAGAGGAAGGAAACCTTTAAAATTTGTGGTGCACCATGGAAAGTAGAGAACTTTACAAGTTTTGCTACTTTAGAAGGCGCACTTTCAAAGGTTCACGAGATACATAGATGGATCTATAAATTAGAATTACACTATAGGTTCAAGGAACCTTCAGTAGATCCATGCCTAATGACATCTAATTACTCTATCTTGGGATGCGAATTGTTGAGTGCAATAGCTTGGGATGAAGTTGATCCAATGGAGATGCCTATAGTGGAAGCGATTGTGCAGAGTGATAGAGATTCTGCACTGGAGACTGAGACTTGGGGAGATGAGAAATATCTCTTTAGAAAATTCAGGTATTTGTGGTAGATATGATTTTGAGCTAGTGTCACATGTCAGTCACCTTAGCTGTGTCCATTCAAACTAATGGCTGGAAGGATGGAGTGGATAGTTGATACTCTAAGATGGTTCAGATTGGAATACAAGAGTGGCGAGGTTGAGCATTACAATCTCTTGGTGAAGGGACAGTCATCGAAGGAGGTACACCATGAGTGGCACTCTTTAGCACTTTCTTTCTTCTTTGATGTATGATTATAGTTTCATTGGTTTCTTTATAGCTTTGTGATTACATGGTATATTTCCACTTTCTTTTATTGCTTCCTTGCAATTCAATTTTTGCAGATAACTTCCTCAAATTTATACCATTTTCTTTCTTTTTTCTGTAGATAATAGGTGTGGAGAAGAACTTGATTCAACTGAACATTATCCACATTGGTGGAACAAAAGGAAAGGTGATTCTTGTGTGATTCTTTGTTTTTTTTTCTTCTTTCATCCATTGCAAATTTCAGGTTCTACTATTTTGAAAATCGTTTCACTTGGTTACAATTTAGGTGTGATAATTGATTATTCTTTCGATTTCCAATATATTGATAATTGGGTAGGCAGTTCCTAATGAAAAAAGGGCAATCCGGTGCACGAAGCTCCCGTCAATGCGGGTCCTGAGAAATGGTGGGCACTTACCAATGAGCGATACAAAAATTTGCCAAGTATAATCTATTGTCGACCATCCCCTCACCTTTTAGAGAAAACCCAAATACATTTTGCTTAATTCTTTAGTTCTTTCAGAAGCAAATCTGGTTTAGAATGATGACAATAACATGAGAGGCCAAGTACTATTTGGTCTTGTTTTTATGCTAAGATAGAGCGAGGAATTTGAAGTGATAGAATCGTGATTTATATCCTATGCCACTGGTGATTTCATTAATCTTTGCATTTATTGAGACAAAAAAAAAACACCAAGTCATGAGCCACCAATACTTTGTAAATCTGGACCTCTTTCACTGTTTTTTTTAATACTGTATTGTGTTTTATCCATGCACAAATCAATACAGCTGCGCTGGCATCATGAAATGAAGAAAAAATTGAAATAAGGATTGAGAGATGAATATAGCCAGAAAAAATTATTTGTGGATGAATTGAAAAAAATGAATCATTTAAATCACTTGGGATACTAACCTTGAATACATGATATCAGCTTGATCCCTTTTCTGAATTTTGAGATTGAAAAAACATCCATGGATTTGATCTGTACTTGATCTTGAATGTCCAATTACTATACTATCTCGCTTCCTATTTCTATATACTAGCTTGCAGTAAGAGTTGAATTTATTTCAGTTTGATGCTTCTTTTACACCCTAGAAAATTCTCTCTTAGATTTTCTACATAGTTAATGAATATGATGTTTTATGGTCGAATAAGAGTTTTTCTGGTTTCTTGGTTGATTTATGATACATGCTAATGAGTAATATGACGTTCCTTTATCTTTTCAAGATATAGTTACCATGTCATAGCATCCTAATAAAATTGTTTAATTTGTATTTCTTGTTACTCAACAAGTTGCTTACCATCTCTTGTAAATATGTTTAACTTGATTGATTTTTCAGTGAAAATGGTACGAGTTGTTTGTTTCTTTCTTATTGCTTGAAAATTCCAGGGCTCAACGTGCACATTTTCTGAAGCTATTTTACGCGAATGTGGTTTTCGAACAGGACTTTTCACATCTCCTCATCTTATGGATGTGAGAGAAAGATTTCGAATTAATGGGTAAGTGGACTCTGATTTTGTTTTGATCCTTTCTTTTTATTGTAATTGGAGGGGGATGTCCCTGCCAAATATATTTATTAGGTAGTATCTTTATCTTCATGATTGTATATTAAGAGATCGAGATATTACCAGTGATATAAACTTGCATAGAGTTATAGAAGGATAAAATCCATGTAGCTGGTTCCAAATAGATGGGACTGATAATGGCTTGTTGAAGCTGTTCAATAAGTGGAATGTTAACAAGTCACACAAAGGAAAAGAAAAGAAAAGGTTTTCGAAGGATAAACAATCACAAATTGTTCCATCCATGAGCAGTTTTGATAAGCTGTCAACATAATGGGTCTATTCCTCTTTGATTCTGGGAGATCAATTTTCTTTTGCACTATTTTTTTGATGACCATTCTAGGATGAGTCGGAGCACAAATAGTGTTGTGAGACTGTTACCTATCATAAAAGGAAGTAAGAGTAATAAGAGCAGATGGGTTTTATGATTGTGAGTCATGTAAAAGAATTAGTGAGGAAAAGCTAGGGAGGCTTTCTCAATACTTAAATAAGTGATTAAAACCAGTGGATTAAACTTAAGAGCTACTAGAAATAAGTTGTCAGATTTTACTTCCTGTAGTTAATCATTTTAAGGAATTTTTAAATTGTGAATCATATCTAACTATGTAGGTTTAATACTTTATATGGAATGATTTTTATGTACTAAAATATGCAAAATAAATGTAATATTATATCTTATTGCATAATAATGATAAATGGAGCATGATATTCATTCTGACAAAGATGACTATAGCACACTTCTAATTTAAAATATTTTTATTTCATTTTCATAAGAAATGAAATTATCTGCAATCAATCATTTCATGGTTGGCTGCTTATAGGAAAAAATCATCATCGAGTTCATTCTCATCATCAAGCACGAGTCTTAATGGGGTTTGACATAATTAAAGAGAGGAAGAGGGATATGATGATAACGCTAAATTAATAGAGAAGACAACTTTGCCATGACAAGAATTCTTCATAGTCACTATCGACTTTCCCCAATCATTGACTTTGATTCTACATGCAACAAGATTTCTTCTTTTAGTCAAATGCTCTCGACTCTTGGTTACATCTTCCTCACTGATTCTGCGTCTTCACATAATTAAATTTGTTATGCATCATTGTAGACAATGAGATTCCATCTTCACCTATTCCATTTCGATCGTGTTACAAAAGATTCGTTGGTTCTATAATGGCTTGGGTTTAATCTACATTTCATTATGTTCAATTTAATGGGTTAGGTTTAATTGTCATGGACAAGATTGTCAACATATCATGAATGAATTTGGTAAATTTTTGAACTGTGAATTATAAGGTTCAGATTGAAAAAATGAATGTTCTATTTAACAACATAATATTATAGGTAAAGTAAATTGATATTGATTCATGATAAAGATATACAGGTTAATATCTTATAGTGTTTACAAAGTATTGTTTATTTCACTTTACTAAGAATTGAAATGAAGGAGGAATAGGAGATGTTATCAAAAAAATACTTTTGAAATAGAAAGATCATTGCCTCCATTATTTATTTTAACTCAAAATCTTAATAATATTAACACAATTGAGAGAGAAAAGCATAGACTACAACTATGCTGCAAAAGAGAGGAATGAAAGATGATTTTGACAAGACATGACTTTTAATGCATTGATTTCACGTTCATTGTCATTTTGCATCCATATGATGGGAAATGAATGTCTGACATACTCTTTTTTAGGACCCTATAAAATAAGATTTCTGTCAAATTGTATTGATTCAAATCATTACCTTTCTTTTAAATTTTGGTGCATATGTATGATAAGAATTTCATATCTTAGTGTATATCCTATGATCACAGCCCAAACATTTCTTAGTCCATTCCTATTATCACATTTCTTTTAAATTTTGGTGGTATGAATTTTGAGTTATTAGGCGATGTGAGACTATGATAAATAGCACATTAATAAAGGAAGAGTGATACCAAAGAAGACATGAGTTATAATAGGGGATCAAGTCCAATGTCATAGAAGGATTTATATAGCAGACGCCACTTAGTGGGATAAAGGCTTGGTTGTTATATGAATTTTGAGTTATATTATTCTCATAACCATGATTATATATCCCTGACAGTTCCATCCACCAATGTGGGCAAGGGCATCCAATTGGACTAACTAAAGTTTAATATGACTAGGAAAAGTGGTTTCAAAGAGGGCAGCTGTGTAATGCTGTAGATGCAAAAAAGCAATTGACTCCAATACCACTTCATGTAGAATAAAAAAGTGGAAGTTAGGAGAGAGAGAGCGATGGATGAGAAGGAAGAGAAGGACAAGAGGAATTCAGTTTATATATCAATATAACATAGTATAAGTCTATAAGACACGGTACACAGCCTTTAGGCGCATAGGCCTCAGATCCCAGCTGTTCAAAAAAGGAACTACCTGCTAAAAAAACCCATTACTCCATATTAAATTGACAACAAACATAATCATGTTAGTAAAAAGCTACTACACCTGTACTACATCACCAGAGGTGTATTCTTTTACACTACCAGACAGTAGGATCAAATATAGGACCTTCTGCTTCACAACAAGTTTGATTGAAAGATTACAATCCAAAAGTTCCAACTTATAGTTTTATATATATATTTTTTGCTTATGAATATAACATTCTCAATTTTGCCTCAACGATTACCACTTTCTTTTAATAATCATGCTTAATACATATTGTTGTCGTTCAGTTGGGACTTATCAGGGTTTAACTATGCAGGTTAGACATCTCAGAAGATAAATTTTTGTATTACTTCTGGGATTGTTTCAACCTATTGAAGGTATGTTTATGTTTATTTTTAAAGAATGTTCACGTCTTCTTCATTTATTGCTAGATTGCTGTGTTATTCAAGGATTAGAAGGAATGTGTTATTAACCCAGGGAATAATCTTGTTAATTGAAAAGTATGTTTTTAAAGAGATAAATGTGATAAATGATTCTGAAATGGTCAAATTGGAAGCTGTTTCACAAGATCTTACAATGTGATTCCTTCTTAGAATATGGTAAATGTATTCTGACAGCTTTACAACAAATCTGTACAATACCTATCTACTTTTCAGTTTAGGGTGCCATGAATTGTTGATACAACCTCTATATACTTTAAGGGCATCTTCATTCATTCAGTTTTATACACACCAAAGGAACTTCTGGGTGTGATGCAGAGGTCACACAAAAGAAAGCTTCAAAGGGTAAAAACACAAATGCATTGAATATTTATATTTGTAGGTAAAACATTAATTCTCTAACATTTTTTTGATGGTGGAATCATACAAAAGTGAGAATCTTTCTTGTCATATATTGTCCTGAGAATAGTTACATAGACTGATGATACTGTCCTTTTGATTCAAAGGACCATTATTTGAGATGGATATTTTGTCATCCTTATGGCAGATGGAAATCATGTATACAACTACCGAATTGAATCAGTAAAAGATGTTTATCAAAGGTTATTTTCTTTTGTAGGAGAATGCAGATGAGAATTTGCCTATGCCTCCATTATTTCAGTTCTTGACGGTGCTGGCATTTAAGATATTTGTCTCAGAAAAGGTCAGAATTTTTTGTTTCCTTTTGGGCTAATGTAGGTAAACATGTCCTACAGTGATCAGTATGTATTACATGACTGGATAGAATATTTCATTTTTGTATACAATAATTTGCTTCTTTTCTTCATTTATTTCTGAACCTGTTGGAGTGCAGGTTGATGTTGCAGTTATTGAAGTAGGGCTTGGGGGAAGATTAGACTCCACAAACGTGGTATTTTTCCATATTGTTTTTGTTATTTTTGTTTAATCGTACCCCTTTTATATTCATTTTGCAAGATTTTTATTCCTAACCTTTAATGTTTAAATAAGCTTGACCTGTGCAGTACTATTTCTGTGACAGTTAGAAAAAATTCAATTTTCATGTGATTAGAATTAGTTGAGAAACAAATAGTATGTTTAGTGTTAAGTTAAGATTTCTTGGAAATTATTATGAGTATAATATTCTACTTTGACATGCATTAAACATATTTTTCCATTTAATTGTGAAGTTTTTCTATGAATATTTGTTAATGATCTCCTGGAATAATTTCTTTATATGATACTACATCAACCTTAATTTCTGTTCATGGACATTTTAAACTTCTCATCTATTCTGAACACTGAGCTACTTAACTATAATTTTAGGTTAAGGAGCCTGTTGTCTGTGGAATAACCTCAATTGGAATGGATCACATGGAGATCTTAGGTACATTTTTATCTCACATGAGACATTTTTGTTGCTAGCTCGTTGGTACATGCATCATTGAGATAAGTTTATTTGTCTTGATCTTGTAATTGTCAATAAACTAAAAAAAGATTTCTTAAAGACAAATTTAGTCAAAAATGATAAAAGCTTTTAGATTCATATCCATCCACGGAGAATGGGAACTGATGGGATAGTTGTGCTTAGTATGTACAGGGGTATATTGATTGATATGTCAAAATTGGTTAACTTATTCAGGATAAATTGCCTGTATCATTAAATATCTTTTTATTTGTCAAGCCATTGTTGCCATATCAATCATCATGTTTGGCACAAGATAAGTTGCTATGACCAGTACAAGGAAAAAATCACGTCACCTACATCTATTTTCTAACACTTGGCTAAATGTAAAAATAGTCTATTTTATCATCTATTAGTAATCACCAACACATGCAGATGTCTATAGGTTACCATAATAAATATGACATTGATCAAAGTGTTTGTAAATAATTTCCAAAACACTCGAGTTCAAACACTAACCAGTGTTTGAAGAATTATCTTTAACACTTCAAGTTACCATAACAAATATGTCATTAACCAAAGTGTTGGTAAATAATTTCCAAAACTCTCGAGTTCAGAGACTAATCAATGCATGAATTATCTTTAACACTTTAAGAGTAACAAATAAACTTTCTATACATTGAAAAAAGAAATATTTTTTTTTGTCCAAATGGTATAAGACACACCAACCCAACTTGTGTTGACTGTATAGGTTTAAAGTTTCAATCCATTTCATAGTTTTGATCAGAGACTGAGATGATACTATTTCAGAACAATATCGTTCTGTTTCGTTCAGGTGTTGGTTGCTCCAAGGAGGAGGAGGAGGAAGAGGAGGGGAAAAAGAAGAAGAGGAGGATGAAGAGGAGCTTGTGTATCAGAAGATGCTAGAGCTCGCAAGAGGATAAAGAGGGGCTTGTATCAAGGAGCTTGTACGAAGAGGAGGATGAAGAGGTGGAATACACTCCTTGTAGCTCAGGTGTCTTGGGCGGAGATCATAGGAGAATGAACATGAGCTTGTATCGGGAGGAGTTGGACGACCAAGGTGGAAGACACTCCTTGAGGTTCGGGTGGCTTGAGCAGAGTTCATAGGAGGATGAGGAGGAGCTTGTATTGGGAGGAGGTGGAGCATGAAGGCGGAAGATGCTCCTTGTGGTTTAAGTGGCTTATGCAGAGCTTGTGCGTTACAAAGGCTAGTAAGAAAAGGAGGACAAAAAGGAGCTTGCGTAAATGTAACTGATGTGTTTTAGAGGAGCTGGGGTATGATGGCAGAAGATGCTCCTTGTGGCTTGGGCTGATCTTGTGATGAAGGCTCAAAAGAACTCATCTATTGGTGTACTGAGGTATCAGAAGTCTCGCTTGCTGGTCAGCCAGAAGAATGGATTGTGCCCATGCCAACCAACACAGCTTGAGATTTGATATGCTAGTATTGACTCATCTGCTTGGTTCAACTATATCATTTGGAAAAACATGTGTTGTGCCTGAAAAAAATTGAAATACCATGTTGCTTTTTAAGTACATGATACGTGCCATTTCAAAAACTTGGTTAGGTTCTCACCTTTTCAATTGGACTGATACACACATGTTGTATTGACATTTGGTGAGGATTTGTCCATTGACTCAATTAGTCTGATGTCACATTCTTTTGTTCCCTTTTGAATCTAACATTAGGTTTGAATTGTGGGAACATTTAGATACTCAGTTTTATGTATTCAGACCCCCTCGTCTTAGTTTCTTGTTCAGTCTCTTTGTTGGTTTTTGAAAACAAATCAATTTAATTTTTGCTGATTCTAGTTTTAAGACAATTTAGTGCATTTCTGACAAATTCCGTGGATTCATGGTGGGTGGACACTCATGACTATAACGACCACAAATAGCCCTTATTTTTATTTTTATTTTTTTTCATTATTGGTATCTATGACTAAAACTAATTCAATGGGTACTGAAAAGCAGCCAAGTGATTCCTGAAGCAAATTCAACAGACGTATGTTAGCCACCAAAATTATTTTGAACAGTTTGTTCACCTACTGATAAACTCATTTATCATGACATGAATCTTCTATATTTTTGTGTAGTCAATGCTACAATCAAGTTTGTTCAAAGCCTTGGCGCAACAGTAAAGTTGCTGCCGTGTAACCTAGAAGTCACGAGTTTGAGTCTCGGAAACAATCTCCTGCAAAACACGGTAAGGCTGCGTACAATAGACTCTTCCCTGGGACTCCACATTGGCGGGAGCTTACCGCGTTGTCCTTTGTCAATGCTACAATCAATATAAAGTTGTTGAGTTTCTTATGTTTTTCATTGGAAGTTTTTCTTTTCCGATTATTAGGGACCTAATTGTAAATACCTCATTATAAATATCATATAATACAAGGTCTAAAGTGTAATTTTACATTGATGAATAATGAACATAGATAGAAGGGGTCATCATGGGAATCTAACCCTAATAATCTTCTCCATTACTCCTATGTAGGTGATACAATTGGGGAAATTGCTGCTTCAAAGGCTGGGATATTCAAAGTAACAGTTTCTCTATTTACTTTATGAAATTGGTCAAAGGATAGTATTTTCAAATAGATTATAATATTCACCAGTTGTGTACTTATAATTCTATTATACTTATCTTTTCAAGAGTTCTCTAAAACATTATCTTACACATGAAGCCCAATGTTCCTGCATTCACAGTACTTCAACATCCGGATGCAAAGTTAGCACTAGAGGAAAGGGCAAGTGAGTTGATGGTAATTTTCAGACATAATTCATTTGGAAAATCATACTCAATTGAAAAGTGTAAAAATTCAAGGCTGAAGCAAATGATATCAGATTAAAGTCTCATGATTGTAGTAAATCTTTACATCTTATTGTATCAGAGAGCAGTGTGCAGTCTTGTTTCCATTTGTGTCTATACATTTTCCATGGAGAAAAAGATTGATCTAGCGCTCCTCATCGGTACAGATTCCTCTAACAACTGTTCCACCCCTTGATCCAAAAATGATGAGAGGATTAACACTTGGATTAGCTGGAGATCACCAATTCATAAATGCTGGTCTTGCTGTAGCACTATGCACAAATTGGCTTCAGAGAACCGGGCACGGAGAACTTGTTCCTCAGGTGGGCTCAATTAGTGAATTATGAGTAGTAAAATTTAATATTCATTACATATCTGAGTTCTGTTGCCAACACATCAGAAAGGATTCAGCAGATGAATGCTCTGATGTGATATATTTTTCTCATCAGGGGAAAAAAATTCCATGAGGAATGGTCTTTACTGTGGTCATTGACATGGTTCATGTTGATTTCTTAATGTATATTGGCAAGATAGAATTCTACACCTTGAGAATCAAATATGCTTTCAGATATTATTGTGATTTGGCAGATAAGATATAGGAATCTGTTTGATGGTTTATCATATTTTTCACCAGGGTAACCCAATAGAAGAACTGCCAGAAGCATTTCTCAGAGGCCTTTCCACTGCTAGTCTTGGTGGACGAGCTCAAACTTTTATTGAGAAAAATCAAAATTCTGGTGATCTTATCTTTTATTTGGATGGTGCACATAGTCCAGAAAGCGTGGAAGTTTGTGCAAGGTGGTTCTCAAATACTATCAAGGAATCCGAGCGTTCATTGACTAAAGTTATGAATGATCATGTGATTAGCAGTTTCCATAATAACAAGCATTCTAATGAATTTATGAGATCGACAATGAAGGTGAATGTCATTGATTATACATAATTATAGTTATCCTCTTTTTTCTATTGTGATGGATATGTTGAAAATTTTACATTTTGGTGCATTTGGTTTGGTTGCTGCAGGTTCTTTTGTTTAACTGCATGGAAAAGAGAGATCCTCAGCTTCTTCTTCCTCCACTTCTCGACATTTGTGCTTCAAATGGTATCAAATATGCAATGCAAGAAAAAAGGATAATTTTTCTTTTTATCAAATTTGTCTTCTTGTTATCTGAGCTGACGTTGTTCCTGTTCTTGACGATCATAAGTCATAATCTTTGGCAGGATATTAATTTCCAGTCATAAGAAATTTTTTCATATTTTTCATGGTTGGTGGAATTTGCATAACATTATCATGGATGCTAGCTGAATAACAATCATATATTAATTGCCTTTTGTATTTTTAAGACCTACAGCTTAATCTTTGTACTAAAGTTCTAAGCAAGGCATTATAAGAAAAGGATAGTGAAGGAGTTTTTTTATCCATGTTGGAACTATGATATTGGTGTTAGTCCCATGTGGAGACTGATGCCCCATTGGACCTCTTAAATACTTACTGAGTTTGAATAAAGGTCTCGTGGAAATTAAGTAGGGGAAGATTATGACATCTGTGTTAATCCCACATCAAGAGTCATGGACTAATAAGGTTGCTTATTATCTCGAGTCGCCAATATTAGCTTGAGCTCAAGCATTTTGGGTTGTTCATTGAGTATAACAAAGTTAATAGGTTAGTCTTCTAATCTGTGGCTGAATATTATAGGAAACATTACCCAAGTGTTTGTATGTGTGCTTACATTAATTTGGACTTGGCCTAATTGGCTTTGATAGATCATGGCCCATCTCTGAATTATACAATGATGTGTATATAATTGTACCATCCATAGTGTTCCTTCTATTTGATTCTTTAATGTTTCTAATCACATATTTGTTTGGAAGAGAACCTCTTGAGGAATATCTGCTCATTCCTGATTCTCTTTTAACATATTGTCTCAGGTGTTCATTTCTCAAAAGTCATATTTGTACCTAGCATGTCAGTGTATCATAGAGTTGATTCTGGGTCATCCATTGTGGTACCTGATTTCCCTGCAAATTTATCATGGCAGTTCATCCTCCAGAGAACATGGGAGAAACTGATCCATGAAAAAGGTGAAAGTCAACCTTTTCTTTATTTTTGTTGTATTTATTGTGTGAAAATTTAGCCATATGTCAATCAAACTGTGTAATCACCATTACATTTTTAGATATCAGAAATCATCTAAAAACCAATCGTAAATTTATTAGATTTAACAAAGGTTTGCAATCTTGGTATGATACCAACACCAGTCATCTATAAATCATGCATCTTATAGTGCCAAAACTAGTATGGATTAGTACACAACTGTCTAGTCAGTCACTGGCATCCCTATTTATAGATCTTACCTCCAAAATTAGTGACTGTTGTTTATAAACTTAAGTTGAATAGAATGTGGCTTAAATGAGACCACAATTCACTTGTTTCTTCTATTTTCTTCTAATTTGAGATTGTGGTATGGCACTGATACCAATCCAGTATAAATTGTGCATCATATAGAACCAAAATTTAGTAAGTATCAGTAGACAACAGCCTACTCGGTTGGCGGTCGCCGGCATTGCAGTTTACATGTTTTACCTCCAAAATTAGTGAGATTGCTGTTTATAATTTTAAATTGAATGAAGTGTGAATCAAGACAGTTGTCCTCTTGTTTCTTTATTTTCATCCATCTTGAATTTTTTTTTTTTTTTTTTTTCAAATCTGAATGGTTTTGAGTTTCAACCATACCATGATTTTCCTCAGTATTAAACCCATGTAAATTTTAGAAAGCTCGTTAATGCATTTCATCAGGATCAAAGATAGCATAGTCTTCTAAGTTTTGGACAATAATTTCACATCTCCCTTGCATTTTTAGCGTCTAGTTTATCTTCAGTATTTATTGTCATCCATTATAACATTTTTATGCCTAAAGGGCTACTGCCAGCGAAGTCCTGAATTGTTCACACTAATCCTAGGGAATGGCAATTCAAGCAGTACAAACACGGACCATTTGGAATTGTGTGGTTCACATCCCGGTCTTTGCCTGAAAACATCACATACCCGGCCATCTTGCAAGATAGTAGAGATATCGAGGCGACCATTGTGTTATTTCATTCATATTTTACTTAATCTAGATTTAATTAATATTTCCACTCTGAGGCTACATATAATCTTAAGACATCCTAATCCGACCATCTGGGTTGTCAATTTATACCTAGGGTGATACTGTATATCAGTACACACTGCATGCTGGCCCGAACACTACCAGTCTGAGATGTTAAACCTTCATCACAGTTTCATCTTTTTGGTTATCCAATCAAATTACTCAAATAAAGTGGAACAAGTAAGATCACAATAAACATAGTTAGGGTCTTTTCATTTCGTTTTTGGTCAAATTTTATGTTGGATGATCATATCTTGTACAAATAATAATAAGGAAGCACAGATTCTCAGCTTCCATCCTGCTCTATTAATCAATGTGTCTTTATCTTTCTTGTATTGCTTTACTACATCTTGTCAGATTTTGTCAACGGAAATGGATCCAGCAAGCAGCAGCTCGATAAATCACTAGTTCATGAGTTTCATACTCGAGAGGCCATGGAAAAGTGTGGTGATGTTTTAAAAGATCTTTCTTGCAGCGCCGTAATACCATCCTTGCCATTGGCTATAAAATGTTTGAGAGACTACGTGAAGGAAAATCCCACACTTTCGCTTCAGGTAAGTCCAGCACATAGTTTTTAAAGTTTTGTTAACTGAAATAACAGAGAATGGAACAAGAATATGTATTCCAAAACCAGATTCATAGAATGGAGTAAAATGGACTATTTTCATTCCTAAGAATCTCTCTTAAACAGATGTAAATAATCCCAGAGATTTATGAAAAGAATATGTTAATGCTGGAATAGATTTGCTTAGCTTATTTGAATTTGAAAACATGGTTTTGTTTATTATGACAGGAAATATTTCTCAAATTCTTATTTTTTTTCTTCACTTTGGCAGGTTCTTGTCACAGGTTCATTGCACCTGGTGGGTGATGTGTTGAAGCTTTTGAAAAAATGATTTGGGAAACTAAAACTAAAATCCTTCTAACACTTGCATTTCTCTTTAACCTATTGAGCTTGTTTTGGTTACTGTAATATCATTTTGAAGAAGGATGATTTGGGAAATCTCATTACTATAAATAATTATGCAATCAACTGAAAAGAACTAATTATGTAATTCTTGCTCTTTGAGCTACTGTTTGTATTTTTATACATTTTGTAATACAATTTGAATAGTTTTGGCTTATTTCCTGGGGAGAATCGTTACTGTTATATATATATATATATTTTAAAAAAATTGTGTGGTGATTTTGCACATACATGAGAATGAGAATAAAGTAGAAAAAAATAATTTTATGTTGATCAATATCTAATATAATGTGAATGAAAAAAGGTTTTAAAGCAGCGTTTTCAGCTTGGACATTGTGATACTATAAACTTTACCATAATCTTAAAATTCTTTCATCTTCTTCTAAATTTTAATTTCACAAATGTTATCATTGCTTTAAATTACATGAGAAAATATCTTACCATTAATGATTTTGATGAAATGTTTTTAAATTCAATTATGTTTAATTTTATTGATTCTTATGTGTATTTATCTAATGTTTTAGTATGCCAAGAGAATATTAGGCATGCTTAATACAATAAAATGTAATGAAAATATAAAAGGAAAATAAAGATAGAAGAAATAAATAATTATCAAAATTAATATGCAATTTTAATAAACAAATCATAGAGATTTAGTTAAATTAATTACATTGATATATTTTTGCAATATTAAATTTTCATACGATAACAATAATAAAGTGTTAATGAGTTTGGATTAAATTTTATTCTCTATTATATTATCATTTATTTTTAAATATATTTTAATTTATTTTGTTATTACTAAACAAATTTTTAATTCTTATCAATATTATTAAATATTTATTGACCATCTAGATATATATTATATCATTCACATAGTCTTATATTCAAATATCCATCTTAACATTTTTATAAACTTTTTTTTTAGCGTTCTTGAATCATAATTCAATATTAAAACTTCACAACATAATTTTATATACATTATCAACTAATTTCTTTACAATTTACACAGAAGATACATTTCTATAGAAAAGCTTTTTTCTCTTTTTTTTCTTTTCTTCTTTTTATCTATTTGCTGATAAATATGTTGCAGCAAGAAGAGCAGCTCCAATTCCTGATCCATCCACACACCTCCTCAGCAGCACATACCTGGCTACCTCCTCCCCTAGAATCTCCCCCACGGCTTCATTCAAGTACTCCCCGAACATGGAGTAATTGGTGTAGAGGCCGCCTTCGACCGCCACCACTGTTCTCCTTGGCTTGCCCTTGGTTCTTCCACTCGCAACCCCACCGCTGCCATCGCGTCCTAGCTTCTTCAGTATGCCTACTATGCCTGCTGCAGCTAAACGGGCAGCTCGTCTTGTGACGATATTGCACACATGAACGATAAGCCGTTTTGCGTTCATGGAAACTCCATACATCTGGCGAAGGCCACACCAGGAGAGTGTATAAAGATGTGAATAATAATGGCTTATATGGGTTTGAAAGGGAACTATCGAGTATGATGGTTTATCCTACAGGGAAAATAAAACTTTAAGTGCGATGGTGTCTACCTTCAGATGTTCTTCAAGAATCCTTCCGACTTCTCTCAAGTCGGGTGAATCATCCTCATGCATCGCGGCCACTAGAGGCGTCCTGAAAGGAGTAAGTGTATCAGAGGATAGTCTTGGTATACAAAATTAATATGCAAAATACAGTACGTAATCATAAGAAACAAGCAAGATTTTTAAGTCACTGATAAAGGATTCAAGCATGAAGCGTATGGCAAAAATTAATGAAAGCGTTTTTTTTTCTAAATCATCAAAGAGCTCATTTTTTCACATGAGCATTTTTTTCTAAAATATTAAAAGGGCACTTCATCTGACATGAAATGTAGATGAAATGTTCTACCATAAATGTCTTCAAATTCTCAAATTCATCTACCCACAATTTTTTTTAAAAATCCAACACTAACATAAAAAATCATACTATTAGTCATTCACCCAAAATGATAACTCATATGATATAACTTTAACTTATAGAATTTAGCTTTTATAACTCTAATTGCTAGTCCCCTTCCTCTTAATGCTGTTCCCCAACTTTTCCCTCCTAGGCACGATCATTTACCTTTCCAAGCATGCGGGCAGTCCACTCCATCACCTCGAGTATCACCATTGAGATTCAAAATCACCTTCCTCCCCATGCAACAGTAACCATTCGAAGCCCAACATAAGGTAGGTAAGCTTAATTTGGAGCTTCTTATTCTTACTCTCACAAACGAAGCCACTCACTCAACCTTATTTTTCTTAATAGTACCTATGTCATGTCAACAACAGACCTACAAAGTCCAATTAACTGAGAAAATAACAACAAAAAATTTAAAAATAAAATCATACCAGAAAGATCCCCCTATTACTAGATAAACTTTGATGAATGGTTTAAGAATTCAGGTATCAGAATCTGAGAGTATAATCTAACTTGTTCTGGCTAAGAAACTGGTAACTAAGAGCAATTCACATTATATCCGAAGAAGTAATGCGCCAGAACAAATCCACACTACCCAGGGTAAACATCAAGGAAACCTTAAAGTAACTAAAGATCCATTAAAGAGATGTCAAACTACTGCCATGATGCATAATGATAGATAAAAAACAACACTCAAAGAATGGATACTTAGTTTTTGGCTAACGCCACTAAAATGCTTGTCAGATAGAATTATGTAAACAAAAATTGAAGGGGCAATCACCAATAGTTTCAGCAATGTCATACCTTAAGACAAAGGGCACTGATAAACTTTGTGCAGCATCTGAAAGAATTTCGGACTCCTCTGCAATCCTGTGAAGCACTCTTCTAACAATTTCGCCCAAGTACATCCCCGAGATCATTTTCTCAAAACCCTATATCACAAAAGCAATATCAAACGCTTCTCAGTCAAGTTCCAAGTGTACATACATGATAAAGCACAAAATCTTGCCTGGTCATTGGGATTAGAGCTCTCATTATCAAGAGAGATGTCATAGGAAGTTTTTGGCAGATGTGATGACCAAAAATTTCCCCATTCCATGTTGACAACCTAGTCAATGCAATATTTTTGAAATAAGGATTTAGAATCAGATTTGACATTGTGGGATGCAGCATAAGAAAATAAGCTCAAAATGTAATGATTTGAATAAACCAATGAGAGATACCATGACGCCAGAGTTTGTTAGAAGGCCTTGACACTTAATAATTGCATCAGTCCTTTCAAGATAGCAAGCATTGGTTCCTGTTCCAATTATCACTGCCGCAACAGTGTCCTCATCACCATAATGGCAGAGAGCTAGTGTGCCAACAGTATCATTCACCTGCTTAGACCGAAGTACAATTGTTTCAAATTGCATGAATAGAAGAGCCTGACAGCTCCACTGTAAAGATAAAGGAAATGAACAAGACAAACCAATAGGATAAGACTCCTTAGTTATGATGATAGCAAAATAACTAACACAGCAAGTTACAAAAAGCATATAATAAATGTAATTTTATTAGCTTCCATAAACAAAAAAGTTTTTATTTCTTTTCTGAATTTATTGAAACTAAAATTATTTCCAGAGCTATGCCGCTCATCAATATTACTACAGAAGTCTGTATCATATCATACATACATGTATATATTGGAAATATATTTGTGGTCTTAAAAATGTGGATATCAAATTTGAGGTAGCAGCATAAATTCCATGTCACATATAAAATTGGATAAAAATTCCAAGTTAAGAATCGCTCTTAACAGCAAAAATCAAATATCAGATGAATCGATTTTATCCTGAAGTTCAAATTCAAAACTTACATAACATTTAACTACAATTCTAATGACTCCGGACACTCCATCTCAATTTAGAACATAATAATTATCTACATCCAAACTTGTTATGCAAAATAGACATTTCAATTTACAAAATGTATAAATAGTCATCTTGCCCGTCCTAATAAATTACATTCTACCGTCCATAGGCAAACCGAAAAGACTATTTGAAGAGAAAGGAAAAAAAGATTACATATTGTTCATGCTACAACATAAAGCTAACTAGGGAGACTAACAGACTTTGTGTAAGTCATAAGAATTGAATATATGGTGTGATTTATTGATTAGAAAGGGAAAATGATTTATCTCTCTTCATTTCATCCCACTAATATGATGATGTAATTGGAGAGGAAGTGACATGGTTTCTCTTCCACTTAACCAACCCATGCGCTAGGTGTGGGGATTTTAGAACTCAGTTGCTCTGCCCACATAAAGCCTTCTAAAGATATTTTCTCAATGGTAACTTACAACCTCACAACATCTAAAAACAAATGTTGCAGCAAGTTACATACACCATGAATATTTGAACACTCTTAATAAGATACGTCCATTGCAAGGACAATGTTTATTCAACATGAAGGAACATACACGTAAACTCTTCTGAGAATATTGGTGTAAGGCAAATACAACATCAGGAGATTATATGCACACATTGTTTTATTTAGTAACTCAAAGAATGCATTGAAATGAATATGGATATATCATATATCTACTATCAAAAGCAACTCCAGTTTATCTAGTCGTTGAAATGTTTACAAAAACTAGTTTTATGAATTGTAATATATTTGGCTACAATTGTACATACAATCCAGTAAATATTAAAGCTGGGAACAAGAAGGTTAAGAATATACCAATGCTGCAACCTGCATGTTCAGCCCAGCCTTTAACATGGCTTCATTTAAACATTGTGCAACATCCCTTCCAACCTAAACCCAGAGTTAATCTTAGTTCAGCCATATCACTACAATTTTGACTGCATTCTACCAATCAAGACACTGGCAATCTTTGGTTAACAAGACGTGAAATGTATCCACAAAGGACAACCATAATAAAAATGTCCAAACTTCTCGGTCCATTTGAAATTTGATATTATACCATATATGGACAATGATGTAACATTCCATAAGCTCCTATACTCACAAAGTGTAACTAACACATCTAATTAGCAATAACACTTTACATTTGGTAAAAGAGTAGATTATTTTCCAGCATTACAGAAACAGAAGCATCAAATCATACATTGAAGGAAATAGTGAGCAGGAAGCTACTTCAGATGCACAATGAAATAAAAAGCAGACTGAATAACCATAATATACAAGCAAACAATACAATATTAATACACTTGGACAAATGATCGCAGCAACTGAAAATTTGGGGGGTTTCTTAACTATCACAGATGCATGATAAAATCTGGAAAGTGATGAGAACAAAGCAGAGAATCTGGTTCTGCCAAGATTGGGTATAGGAGTAGTCAATGTGTGTAGGCTTACCCTTGAATAGCAAAGTTGTTTGCTTGACTTGAACCTTGGTCTTCTAAGTTGCAATGGTCAACCTTACTATTGCACCAATTCGCCCATTGGAAAATAGCAAGGCTTACTGTGAATTTAAGCTGAGTGTCAACAATATTTAAATTTTTAGAACTTGCCTCTCTAAAACCTCAAACTAAACATTATTCTACTTCTCTGTTATTATTCATGGATGCATGTACCTTAACTCCAAGGAGAAACACTATCTTATAGCAATTTCACATGGTGTTGAGCATCTAACATCATTATCTAATGAGACACTCGTTCCATCTTTAGATTTACTCTAACACAGAAAGAAGTATACTTGAAAAACAAATAAATAGCCTAATCACAAGAATTTGGTGACTACAATGGAACATTAATAAGTTCAGAACAACTTACATCATCTTTGATGGAGAATCCTTTAGTCCACTTAATAAGAAGACCAGAAGATACAGACAATTGTTTCACAGGGAAAGAAAATGTAAACCCAAGATCTTTTGTATTATCTGATATTTGATCAACACCATTTTCTTCTCTTTGGACAAACTTCTTTAATGTCAATGCAATAAAATTGAACAGTTCCTGCACACATAAATGATCAAGTGACCAAAAAATAGTTAAAGCGCAAAACAAGGACTAGTAAACCAGCCAAACAGGATTAACCACCTCAATTGTGCCAGTCATTAATTCCTTGGGAATTGGTTGACACTCAACTTTGTCATTCAATATCATGGATGGTTTACCACCAAGATGAACTCGTAGGGTTCTAAAATTAGTAGCCCCTAGATCAAGAGCATAGTATGTACCTTCTTCACTCCTGGAAGGGAAGGGAAGTACACAATCATCAAAACAAAACAACTAAAACAGAGATGCAATGGCACAGAAGAAATCTACATAGATATTGCTGGTTTTATGAAAGTTATGGTGACAATTAGTATTTAGTGGCATCAATATGTGCATATACAAGCACACACGTACACACACATACATATATCATAGAAAAGAGACTGAACTCTTCAGCATTTAGAACATCAACTAGATTTGACATTGAAAGATCAACAATATTTCACTTTTCTCCCCACAAATAACTCTATGAAATAAACTTGGTCTAGAAAGTATGTCGTATTAAACTACAAGAGCTAAACCTCACTAGGAGGCAAAAAAAGGTATCATTATTTGACAGGGGAACAGCTGTCAATGCGTGCATATACATGCAGACATGCACACATATACATACATCAAACAAAAGATGACCGAATCTTTCACCTTTCTCCCCAAGAATAACTCTATGAAATAAATTGTCTATAAAAGTGTCTTAATCACAACAACTAATCCTCACTAGGAGGCAAGTAAAAGATTTATTATTTGACAGGGAGCCTGCGCAAGTAATAATTGGAGCTTTTATTTGGTTCATTCAATCCAAGCTGGTTGAAATGAACAGCATTTTATGTTTCTCAGCCTCTTCACAAATGAGGGGTGTAATCCTAACTGATGAAGCAACAACATAAGTTGCATTATGGTCCTCAATCATATACACATAGGCAGCCGCATAAGGTGCATTTGTTTGATGTGTTTAACACATGATTATAATTATAAAATGCATTGTAGAACAAAGCAATCTAGTCTAAGAAAACAATTCTTTTAAGTTCTCTCTAGTCTTTAATTACGAGAGAACATCTTATGTATGTGCACCCAAAAAGCAATAAACGGAAACTTAACAAGCTAGCTACGAACTAAAATGATAAGAAGCCAGAACAAAAAACAGACGGACAATTCAAAAACTCGGCATCTAGAATCAGTTTATCTGTGAAAGTGGCTCGGTTAAATTGACTAGACTGAAAGGAATAGTGAGCCAAAGCTTTTGTAAACACACAACAGGCGCAACGAGCAAGAAATGAAAATCAATTCAACAGGCGCAACGAGCAGGGAAAAAAAAACATTTGTCCAGTTTAACAGAGCGCACAAGCGATTGCATAACCGCAATTAAAGCCGAAGCCAAGATTCATCAGACAGGAAATCCACCAAAAAAAAGTGAGAACTTCGATCTTTTGTAAGGAGAAAACTGCAAAACTCTAATAGACAGATGGAAAACAAAACAAAGGAGAGAGATCATTCACCCATCGGGAAGTTTATCGATGAAGGTCAGCAACATCTTGAGCTTGCTACCCCCATCCGACGCGAGCCCTGCGTGCATCTCCACCGCCATGGCATCGACCACCTGACGCAGCCTCCCTACAGGGGTGGCACACGCCTCCTCGAACTCCCTCACCAGCTCCACCGCTCGGCTCCACTGCCTCCGGCTCCTCAGCCTCCGACCCACTAGCGCCGCAGCGATGGCGCACGTCACGGCCGCACACCCCAACGCCACCCGGAACCCTAACCTACCCATCGAGCACGCTCCCCGGGTCCAACCGCGCCACCCTTCTATCAATCAACTCATCCCCCGACCTACCAAGGGGCGCCAGAGGAGGAAGCAGGGAAGAGGGTGAAAACCCACCCGGATGAAGCCGAGGAGGAGAAGAACGGCGGCGATCAGCGGCCGAGGAGATCAGCGTGTTCGACGAAACGCCAGTGATCTCGAAGCAAATATCGAACTATGAACTCGAGAAAGAGTTTATTGTGGCCTTTTCGGGGGATTTCTTTTCTTTGATAAATATGGCAATATTTCGTTTTAACCCCTCACAGTCTATCATTATGTCAAATTGTTTATTTGAAGATGAATGGAGAGCAAATAAGAATAAAAGAAATAAGCTAAATCATGGGATATCCGATATTTTAGAATTTAGAAGGATATTTTCAGAAATAAGCTAAATCACGGGGTGGAATGAATTTCCCCCTAATAAATGGTTATAAATGAGAGAGATCAAATGGACAGCGAAATGTGGAGTGCGCTGACAGCGAGGTGCTGTGAATTGACGGGTTTGCCCCTGCCATACGAGAGAAATATCGGATTCGGATCGGACTCCTCACAGGCACTCGTTTGATCCGTGTCGGTCGTACAGGGTTTCGGATTCGAATCTCACTTTCTCATCCAGAATCCGATAGCTGACAGAAGGAGTTCAACGTGCCAAATTATTTCGAGCCTGGGTTAAGTGGCTGGCTGGCTGGCTGGCGTGGTGGGGCCCGCGGGGACGGGCGAGCGGCCATCGGCTTGCTGCGTATTTTATTCTGTCCTTCGGTTGGCACACTGTTGGGTATGGGACCCGCGGAGTACCTTTGTTTACACGGGATAAGAGAAGGGAGAGAGGCTGGTGGAATCATGGGGAGGATTTGTATGTTTCGATGTGGCCTTCGCTTCGCACGAGATGTACAGCTGGCGTCCGCTAATAACCAACTCAGCGAGGGGCTCTCCCGCCCACGAACCCAAAAGGTTTGAAAAAAAAACGTGGCCGCATAATTTTGCATCGAGGAAGATTCTTCGCTTCCCTCGAAGCCACTTATACGAGATATTAAGTAGAGAAACGAA